>CAUYON010019335.1:0-28790 GCA_963573935.1 Arctocebus calabarensis | reverse complement strand
ATAGTTCCCATTGAAATACTGGTAAGTTTGTTGATTTAACTTTATTTGTTCTTCATTTTAAATATTGTATTTGTTCCCATTTTGTTTTTTTACTTCAAAATAAGATATGTGCAGTGTGCATAGGAATTTGTTCATAGTTTTTTTTTTAAACTATAGTCCAGCCCACCAACCGTCTGAGGGACAGTGAACTGGCCCCCTGTTTAAAAAGTTGGAGGACCCCTGGTCTAGGGAATTAGGTCTGCTGATTGGCTGGGAATGAACTCAGAGGATTGGAAAGCAGAAATCATCTCTGCTTGATTTCCTGGGTAGGGGTTGTCAAAGTTTGTTGGATCTGCTGCCATACAGGTCTATAGGTCCAACTGACATCATTGGGCTCCCTCAAATCCAGAGTCTGAAAAATATCTCAAAGACCAGTCTTAGGCTTTACAATAGTAGTGCTATGTATAGAAACAGTTGGAGAAGTCACAAATCTTGCATCTATCAGGGAGGATACCTGCCGTTTAAGCAGGAACAATGGCTGGTTAATGTCAGGTTATATTGATACTTTTACACAAATCAGACTTAGATTACTGTTTCTACCTTATGGCTTTACAATATTTTAGCATAGATTGTGTCACCTAAAAAATATTGTGGATTTGGTTCCAGATCTCTGCAATAAGACAAATATCACAATAAAGCAAGTCACATACATTTTTTCATTTCCCTGTGCCTATAAACTACACTATACACTATATTGTAGCCTAGTAAGTATGAAATAGCATTGTTTCTTTAAAATACAATGTGCATACCTTAATTATAAATTACTTTATTGCTAGAACATGCTACTAATCATCAGAGCCTTCAGTGAGTTGTAATCTTTATACTGGTGGAGGGTCTTGCTTTGACTTTAATTAGACTGCGATTGATCAGGTGATGTTTATTGAAGGGTCGAGTGATTGCGGCAATTTCTTAAAATAAGACAACAATAAAGTTGGTTGCATTGATTGAGTCTTTCTCAAAAGGTTTCTCTCTAACATGTGATATTGTTTGATACCATTTTACCCACAATAGAACTTCTTTCAAAGTAGGTATCAATCCTCCCAACCCTGCTTCTGTTTTATCAACTAAGTTTATGGAATACTAAAAACCTTTGTTGTCATTTCAACAATGCTCACAGCATCATCACCAGAAGTATTATAGATATCACCTCAAGAAAACACTTTTTTTGCTTATCCATAAGAAGATCATCTCATCTGCTCCAGTTTTCTCATGAGATGGGAGCAACTCACTCCCACCTTCAAGCTCCACTTCTAGTTCTAGTTCCTTAGCTGTTTTCACCACATCTGCAGTTACTTCCTCCACTAAAGTCTTGAACTCCTCAGAGCTATCCATAAGGACTACTATCAATTACTTCCAAACTCTTATGAATGCTGATATTTTAACTTCTTCCCATGAATCAAAGACGTTTTTCATGGCATATAGAATGATGAATCCTTTCCAGGGGTTTTCCATTTACTTTGCCCAGATTCATAGAAAGAATTACTATCTATGGCAGCTATAGCCTTAACAAATGTGTTTCTTAAATATTAAGACTTAAAAGTGAAAATGACTCCCTGATTCACAGGCTGCAGACTGGATGTTGTATTAAAAGGCATATAAACAACACTCACCTCTTTGTATATCTTCATCAGAGCTCTAAATTATCATGTGCATAGTCAATGAACAGTAATATATTAAAAGAAGTCTTTTTTTCTGAGCAGTAGGTCTTAATAGTAGGCTTAAAATATTTGGTAAACCATGCTATGAACACACATGCTATCATCTGGCCTTTCTTGTTCTACTTATAGAGCACAAGTGAAGTAGATTCAGTACAGTTAGTTCTTAAAGGCCCTGGGATTCTCAGAATGTTAAATGAGCATTAACTTCAGCTTCAAGTTGCCAGTTGCATTAGCCCCTAGTGAGAAACTCAGTCTGTCCTTTGAAACTTTGAAGATAGGCATTGACTTCTTTCTCCCCATAGAAGTCCTAGAAGGCACCTTCTTTCAATACAAGGCTGTCCTATCTAGACTGAAAATCTGCTGTTTAATGTAGCACCTTCACCAATGATTTCAGCTAGATCTTCTGGATAACAGCTTCCACATCAGCATTTGCTCCTTCACCTTGCACTTTCCTATTATGGAAACAGCTTCTTTTCTTTAAGTCTATGAACCAACCTCTGATAGCTTCAAACTTTTCTTCTACAGCTTCCTCACGTCTCTCGGCCTTCATAGAACAGAAAAGAGTTAGGGTCCTACTCTGAATTAGGCCCTGGCTTAAGGGTCTATTGTGGCTGGTTTGATCTTTTCTCCAGAACGCTAAAATGTTCTCTATATTAGCAATAAGCCTGTTTCGCTTTCTTATCATTCATGTGTTCCTTCAAGTAGCATTTTTTATTTCCTTCAAGAACATTTTCCTTTGCATTCACAACTTAGCTAAAGAGGCCTAATTTTCCACCTGTCTTGGTTTTCAACATGAGCTTAGTCATTTCTAGCTTTTGATTTCAAGGGAGAGACATGCAAATCTTCCTTTCACTTGAACACTTAGATGCCACTGTAGGGTTATTAATTGCCTTAATGTCAATACTGCTGCCTCTCAGGGAATAAGAAGCCTGAGAAAAGGGAGAGAGGCAAGGGAACAACCAGTCAGTTGAGCAGTTGGAACACGTATATTTTGATTAAATTCCCCATCTTATGTGTGTGTGGTTCATGATGCCCCCAAATAATTACAAGAGTAACATCAAAGATGATGGATCACAGATCATGATGACGATAATGAAAAAGTTTGATACATTGCAAAAATTACCAAAATGTGACACAGACTCAAAGTACTCACATGCTGTTGGAAAAATGGTACCATAGACTTGCTCCATGTGGGGCCACGAAATTTCAACTTGTGAAAACCATGGTGTCTGTGAAGTAAAATGAAGCAGAACTCAATATAACAAGGTATGTCTGTATATAGGGGAGAACAGGCCCTGATCTCCTTCTCTCACCCCAAAATCAAATCCAGGTGGATATAGACCTGCATGGAAAAGTTTCTTCTAGAAAATACAGTTTCTGTATCTTCTAGAAAATACAGTTTCTGTATTTTCTGTATTTTATGTTCTGAACATAGAACAATATCTTCATCATCCTAGAGTAGGCAAAGCTCTGAAAAAGGTCAAAAACAAACAAACAAAAAACAACCACACTAAATGTAAAAAGGAATGTGAAAAGTTGACTTTATTAAGACTAAGAACTTCTGTTTATTAAAAGACACCACTAAAATGGTGAAAATAGTGAAAAGACAAGCAAAAGTTGCAAAAGCACACAAATGATGTATGTATGTGTATATGTGCATATGTATGTATGTGTATATGATGTATGTATGTGTATACATAGTTGAGAAGAAGGCAGCTAATCCAATTCGAAAACAGATAACGGTTGAATAGATCTCTAGGACTAAGTACATCCAAATGGGCTATAAGCACAAAAGGTGTTTGGTAGCATTAGTCATCGGAAATGAAAATGTACACACACACATACACACAGAAAAAATAATACTGCATTGTCTCTTTTATACAAAGTTCAAAAACAAGGAAAAATCAATGGTAGCAGCAGTGAGAATCATGGTTGCCTTTGGAAGTGTTTTGCTGGAGAGGAGGCACAGAGGGAAGTTGCTGGGGGTGATCATGCTTTCTGGCTTGATCCGGGTGGGGCTTACTCCATCGTATTTAATTCAGAAATTCACTGAACTCAGTAGCTAAGATGTGTGCACTTTCCTGTATGTCTGTTACATTTCCACTTTGAGAGCATAAAATAGATAGTTCTCAATTCAAGTCTCTACAATCTCTCCTTCAAGGAGCCTGTCTATCCACACACATTGTCATTACTAGATTTTTGCTGTTGACTCATAAATCTCTGCCTCCAGCCTCTCTGGTACTTACTTTATCCGCTAACCTTGCAAATGCAGTATCTGAGACAGAACCAGCCTCAGCTGCCCCGGGGAGGTGGACCAGTGCTGCCTCAGTTCCAGCACCGTCGCTGGCACCTCTCAGTGCCCAGGTGATTTGTTCCCTGCATCATCATATTGTCAAGGCCTTCATTTCGACTGTCTTTCAACTGGGTGCCTTTCTCCTTTCCATCACGTCAACCAGGGTTCAAAGGCAGCAGACAGAAACCACTCCAGTGATTCTAAGCACAAAGAGATTTAAATCAGAGAATTCAGAGCCTGCAAAACTGTGGGAGGCTGGAGGAGCTTGTTCCAGGATGAGTGCCAAGAATGGCCATCAACATGGATCTTCACTGGAATTTGTTCCTCAGTCAGGCAGGTGGAGCACTGGAGGCTGCCATGGAAGCATAGGTATGTCCTATCTCAGCTGCAATCCGGGTATCACGGAGCCACCCAGATACCCCTACTAAAGCACTCAAAATGCATTGTTAGTGAAGAGACACTTCAGAATAAACCCATTATCTCCATGGCCTTCTTGGCCAGTAGCCACAACCAAGGTGGGAAAAGGTGGCCCCCGTATCACTTTCTCCTTCTAAACCTCAGGAAAGCACATCTTATTGGTGAAATGTCATTCCCTTACAGAATCCGGCCAAGACTGAGTTCAGCTTTCCAGCTTCTGCAGCGCAGGGTGGCCCCCAGAGCAATGGCTGAAGGTCACTCCACAAGTCCACAGCATTCTCCTTCATCTAGCACACTGAGTCCACCAGTGATGAGGAGAAAACACCTCCTCCATCTCTGCGGGGTACCTGGTATCCGGCTAGGGGCTGGGAATACAAGGACGATGTAGTCTTGCCTTCAAGGAGCTCCTGGTCTAGAAAAAGAGAGAATTAAACAGCCAGTGCTCACAAGCTGGTGTGGGGGAAAAGAGTGCTAAATGCACGTGCTTGGAGAGTTAGAGAGAGGGTGCCTTTGTCGTAGCCACGGGCCCACGCAGGCTTTACCAGAAAAGGCTCAGAGCCTTTGACAAGAATATTGTTTCCTTTATCTCAAATACTTTCCTATTCCATCTTCATAAAAAATCCTAGAAGAACTCACTCGTGAGTCTTGGTAGATAAAGGTCAATTTACATTAGGAAGAAATGGTCTTACTAATGAATATTTTTGGCCCTCAAGTGCACTTTTTAGCCAATTAAGCTAACAATTGGAAATCTTTAGATTGCCTTTGAAAATGAATAGGCTCGGGTGTGTCTGTGTGTGTCTGTGTGTGTCCATGTCTGTGTGTGTCTGTGTGTCTCTGTGTGTGTCTGTCTGTGTGTCTGTGTCTGTCTGTGTGTGTGTCTGTGTGTGTCTATGTGTGTCTATGTCTGTGTGTGTCTGTGTGTGTGTTTGTGTCTGTATGTCTGGGTGTCTGTGTCTGTCTCTGTGTGTGTCTGTGTCTGTGTGTGTGCCTGTGTGTGTCTCTGTGTGTGTCTGTGTTTGTCTGTCTGTGTGTGTGTCTGTGTGGTTCTGTGTCTGTCTGTGTGTCTCTATGTCTGTGTGTGTGTCTGTGTCTGTTTGTGTCTGTGTGTCTGTGTATGTATTTGTCTGTGTGTGTGTGTGTGTGTGTGTGTGTGTTTGTCCCATATCAATCACTGCAAGGCAGTGCTTCTAAAGGATATGCGTATGCGTTTGGAAAGTCTGTTCACAGGCACATTAATTATTCCAGTCCTGTTTTTCTGTAGATGGTGTAATTTATTCCACCATCTACAGAAAAATGCATCTCTTCCTCACTCTGTGTCCTGTTTGATTGCAATCCATATAATTTAGGTTTTACCTCAGCTAAATGTAATGAAATCTACTGTAGAGAGTTGGGCATTTGGGCCTGTTGTCTTTGCTTACTCTGGTGTGCCCTACGTGTCTCCGAGGGTCAGCAGATTCTTACTGGGTGTCTGTCCCTTCTGGGTAAAGCTTGTGCTTCTCTGTCGCGTGGTGGGTCTTTCCCTGGATGCGCCGTGTGTAGAGTACCTATCCAGTGTGCACACAGCTGCAGGTTCCAGTGGGGCGTGGCCCTGGGAGACGGGTGCATCGTCTCACAGCAGTGGTTCTGCCCTCAGGGGGCTGCTTAACTTTTTGGTTCCAAACACTGCTGCTCCATTTGTGACTCCTGCCAGCCATCTAGATAAGTGCACCTTCTCTGACGTCCTGTCAGACTCCAGATCTGTGCATTATTAAAACTGAGTAATGCTCACTGTCTTTAAAATAAGAATTATGGCCCCTTTAGACCAGCTTCCATGTAAAATTGACACAAAGGAGAGTGATAATGGTGTCTGTATAGCAATGGACAAATAGTAACAGCCAAAGTCCCTCCGGGACCAGCCTCTGTGCAGTTGGAAGAGTGAAGTGGGCCTGTGTGGGCGAGGGCTGTCAGGTGCCGGCAGGTGCTGGCTGGCTCCCTGTGATGCTGGCCCCCGTGGCTGAGGCACCTCTTTCCAGGACGCATGTGTGAAGCTTTCTCAGTACACCTGCCTGCAGATCTCCTTCCCACCCTGGAGGCAGTCTCCGGCCTGACCCTCCTACAGAGGCAGTGTCGCATCTTGAAGCTTGTCCCGAAGACTTCACGGGCAGCCTCCCTCTCCACTCATAGCAAAAAATTCTTGGGCAAAGGCTGGAGGGAATTGGAAATGAGAAAGTACATGCCAAATTTTAAAACCTTGAGCCACAAAGTCAAGTTCCAACTCTTAGTCTATTTATACATCTAGTAAAATAAGAGTAATTAATTTCAGCAATGACCAATGATATCAAGTTGAGGGGACTAAACTCCCCTAAATAACTATTCTTATTTGGTTAATTAAATTCCTTTGAATATATTAAACTGCAGTTATAAATTTAATATATTCAATTTTCCCTTGAACTACTTCAAATGCCTATCCTAAGTAGCAAAGCCATTCCAAATATTTAAACAATGGCATTAAATCTAATAAATTAAACCTAGAAATATAATAACTCTTAAGTTCCCTTAAACATTCCAGTACTCTTTATTTAATCAAATTTTAAGCTCAACTTAAAATCATGTCTAAAATTAATTACACATTTTAAGTGGAATCATAAAGCTGAGCTATCTTTGTTCTAATGTGTCCAATTCTCTTATTACAGACGCATAAAATCCAACTATACCCAAATTTTCTCAATTATTTCAAATGTATTTCTCAGCTTCACACAAAGATATAAATATGATGGCTTGGTTTATGTCAGTACCTCCATTTCTAACTGGATTTGTAGAAATCTAGTTCTCTCCTTGAGGAAACAATTTCATCATTCCCTCCAAAATCTGGATCATCTTCTCAAAGTGTTGAAATAAGTTAATGACCAGGCAGCCAAGACTAGATGAGGCTGTAGTTCTGAGCCTGCACCTATCCCAGAAAATCCTACCTGCAGCAATAATGGACCAGTGACAAGCGCAGACCAGTTGATTTCTGACATAGATGCCAAGAACACACGATGGGGACAGGACTGTCACTCCAGTAATAGCATTTGGAAAGCCACATGCAGGAGAATATTAGACATTTTTCTCACATCATCTACAAAAATAAATTCAAAATGAATCAAAGCCTTAAGTGTAAAAATCGATATTGTAAAATGCCATAATGTTGGTCTGGGCAATCATTTTTTGGATATGACCCCAAAGCAGAAGCAACATAAGCAAAAATAGACAAATGAGATGACATCTAACTAAAAAACGTCTGCACAGCAAAAGAAACAATGAACAGAGTAAAGTAACAACCTCCAGAATGGGAGAAAGTATTTGCAAACCATGCAAGTGATAAGGGGTTAATATTTAAAATATCCTAGGAACTCAACTCAATCTCAAGAAAATTGATAATCTGAGTTTTTAAATAGGCAAAAGACCTGAATAGACATTTCTCTAAAGAAGGGGTACAAATGATCAACAGGGATATGAAAAATTGTTCAATATATTAACCACCAGGGGAGTGCAAATTGAAATCACAATAAGGTATCACCTCATGGTGATCAGTATAGCTATTATCAAACAGACCAAAGATAACAAGGATATGGAGAAAAGAGAACCCTGGCGTGGTGATGATGGGAATGAAACTGAGGAAAACAGTGTAGCGATTTCTCAAAAAATTAAAGATAAAACTGCCACATGCTCCAGCCATCCCACCCTTTGGTACATCCCAAGGGAAATTAAATCAGTATGTCAAAGAGTTATCAGCACTTCATGGTCACTGCTGCATTACTCACAGTAACCAAGATGTGGAAGTAATCTAACTGCCCATCAATGGGTGAGTGGATACAGAGAATGTGGTATTCATACACAGTGGAACACTCGTTAGCCTAAAATTCAGAAAATCCTGTCATCTCCCCTTCCCTCATGCCCCACTGTGTCATTAATTGTCACTAATTTTCCTCATATCAAAGTTGAATACATCGGATTCAGTGAGGCAGTAGGAATAAGTTTAAGGGGGGAAGGGGAGAGCAGACAGAGAGAGAAGGAGGGAGGGGGTGAGGGAAGGAAAACAAAAAAGAGAATAGAAAATAGTGACTAATTCTTACAGAAACGGAATTCCATTTTGACCAAAGTGGAATAAAGTGGTCAAAGTAATATTGACCAATATTACTTAAACATTAATTTTTATTCAGCTTGTTAATATGTTGTTAGGATATTGCATCCTTATTTATAAGTAAATATGTTTGTAATTTCCCTTTATAACAATATATTTTCTCTAATTTTAATATCAGGTGTATCCTGATTAAGTAGAATGACTTTGAATTATTTCTTCTTTTTATATTGTCTATAAGATTTGGCATGATCTGTTTTTTGAAATTATCTTTTACTTTTATTTATAAATATTAGTTGTCTATTTTTTGAGACTTTTGAAAAAATAAAAATAAGTTAACTGATGACTCCATACTGAGCCTCAAAGTTAAAGCATTCTATAATAGACATACTCTTATTTGACAATGTGAATGTTACTTTCTTTGCATTATTATTATTAATATTGCTTAATGTTTTGATGCAGTAATCATCTGATTTCTTTTCTGAATGTATCTTCTTTCATTCTTTTCAAGGTTTTTGTTTCTAGTCCTTATCTTAAACACTGTTATTGTTACTAAATATTAAGACTTTTTAATTCTGTGAAGGCAAAAAGTGGAAACCTAATGAACACATGTATA
This sequence comes from Arctocebus calabarensis, assembly GCA_963573935.1. Taxonomy (NCBI): domain Eukaryota; kingdom Metazoa; phylum Chordata; class Mammalia; order Primates; family Lorisidae; genus Arctocebus; species Arctocebus calabarensis. The sequence continues at coordinate 19,668 of CAUYON010019335.1, read as the reverse complement.
TGTAAAAATAAAAAAAAATTAACAAAAGAAATGTTATAATGGAAAATAAAATGTGCTTGTTAAGAGCTTAGACTCCAGGGCAGTGCCTGTGGCTCAAAGGAGTAGGGCACCAGCCCCATATACCGGAGGTGGTCAGTTCAAACCTGGCTCCGGTCAAAAACTACAATAAATAAATAAATAAATAAAGGTTAAAAAGAAAAAAAAAAGAGCTTAGACTCCAAAGCCAGACTTCCTATGTTCAAGCTCTAAGTCTGCCTTAGTTTTTTTTACCAAGAAAAAATGGGCATAATGATAGTACTAAGCACATAATCTTGTAGTGCGGATTAAATGATATATGTAAAAGAAGTTAAAAAGTGCCTAGCTCAGGAGTTGGGAGACCAGCCTGAGCAAGTGCAAGACCCTATCTCTACTAAAAATAGAAAACCTAGGCCAGGCACAATGGCTTATAACTGTAATCCTAGCACTCTGGGAGGAAGAGGTGGATGGATCACTTGAGCTCAGGAGTTTAAGACCAAACTGAGGCAAGAGGGCTCCGCGCCTGTGGCTCAACGGGCTAAGACGCCAGCCACATACACCTGAGCTGGCAGGTTCGAATCCAGCCCGGGACCGCCAAACAACAATGATGACTGCAACCAAAAAATGGCCGGGTGTTGTGGTGGGTGCCTGTGGTCCCAGCTACTTGGGAGGCAGAGGCAGGAGACTTGCTTGAGCCCAGGAATTGGAGGTTGCTGTGAGCTGTGTTGCCACAGCACTCTATCCAGGGTGATAGCTTGAGGCTCTGTCTCAAAAAAAAAAAAAACTGAGGCAAGAGGATTGCTTAAGCCTAAGCGTTTGAGGTTGCTGTGAGCTATGATCATGGCATTCTACCAAGGGCGACAAAGTGAGACTCTGTCTCAAAAGTAAATAAAGAAATAAAAATAAGAAAAAACTAGTTGGTTGGGCACCTATAGTCCCAGCTACTTGTGAAGGTGAGGCAAGAGGATTGCTTAAGCCCAAGAGGTTGAGAATACTGTGAGCTGTGACTTCAGAGCACTCTACTCAGGGCAAAAGAGTGAGACTCTGTCTCAATGAGACAAAAAAAAGGAAACATTACAACAGATACTATAGAAATACAAAATGCCATCCAAGACTACTCTGAAAACCTCTACACACTCACACACACACACACACACACACACACACACAAAACCCTAGAAAATCTGGAGGAAATGGATAAAGTTTTAGAAACACACAACCTCTCAAGCTTAAATCAGGAAGAAACAGAAATTCTGAACAGACCGATAACAAGCAGAAAGACTAAAGCAGTAATAAAAAAAATTTCCCAATTAAAGAAACAGCCCAGCTCGGCACCCGTAGCACAGTGGTTACGGCACTAACCACTTACACCAAAGGTGGAGGGTTCGAATCCAGCCTGGGCAGCTAACCAACAATGACAACTGCAACAAAAAATAGCTGGGCGTTGTGGCCGGTGCCTGTAGTCCCAGCTACATTGGAGGCTGAGGCGAGAGAATTGCTTAAGCCCAAGAGTTTGAGGTTGCTGTGAGCTGTTACGCCACAGTACTCTACCAAGGGCAACATAGTGAGACTCTGTCTCAAACAAACAAACAAACAAAAACCCCGGATCCAGTGGATTCCCAGCTGAACTCCACCAGACCTACAGAGAAAAACTGGCACCTGTCCTACAGAAACTATTCCATAACATCGAAAAGGAGAGGATATATCCTAACTTATCCTGCTCTAAAAAACCAGAGACCAATATCTCTCATGAACATAGATGCAAAAATCCTTAACAAAATATTAGCAGAGTCCAATGGCACATCAAAATGATAATTCACCATAATCAAGTGGGTTTAATCCCAGGGATGGGCGGATAGCTTAACATATGCAAATCAATAAATGAGATTAATCACATAAACAGAGTTAAAAACAAAAACTATATGATTGTCTCAATAGTTGTAGAAAAGCATTTTTTTCCCATTTCAAATTCTTTTTTTATTCTCAATAAAAACCATACTTTGTGCTGAACAATGGAATATAAAAGAATCAGATGTACAATGATTTTAGACATCTATTTGGGAAAAAAAGTTTACAAAATATACAAAACTTTACAGCAATAGATAGTAAACACTTAAATATCAGGAGGTCAGTACTTTTTTTTTTTTTTGAGACAGAGCCTCAAGCTGTCACCCTGGATAGAGTGCTGTGGCATCACAGCTCACAGCAACCTCCAATTCCTGGGCTCAAGCGAGCCTCTTGCCTGTGCCTCCCAAGTAGCTGAGACTACAGGCGCCTGCCACAATGCCTGGCCATTTTTTGGTTGCAGCCATCATTGTTGTTTGGCGGGCGCAGGCTGGATTCGAACCCACCAGCTCAGGTGTACATGGCTGGCGCCTTAGGCCGTTGAGCCACAGGCACCGAGCCAGGAGGTCAGTACTTATTAATTTAGTGAAAGGAGTTAGACGTCAACAACTGTTTCATAAGAGATTTTAGCTATTAGAGGCAAGGTGGAGGTTGGATGGGGGAAGGGTTTTAAACAAACATCAAAACCAAAACAATTTCAACTTCATTCTGACGCTAAGTCTATGATGCAGAATTGCACTAAAGCCAGTGCCATGCACCCTGCTTCCTGACTCATTTGGTGCAGGAGTTAAGGAAAAGAACATATGGGACCCCCCTCAGAAAGGCAGAGGGCACATCACATAGTCCCCTTCCCATGCCAACAAATTCAGTGTCCATCTGTAAAGGGATTTCAATTTGCTTTGTAAGTTAAGTGGTCTGGGGGCTGGGGAATAGGGCATAGCAGGAAGCCAGAAGAGGAAGAAAATTCATCAGGAGCAAAAGTTTGACGGAGAAAAACGTATGTAAGCCCAAAGGTTTGTCCTGAAAACAAAGGGGAACTGACAGACCCAAACAGAAGTCACAGGAACTTTCGCCCATCTCCTGGTTCTTAGGGGTAACCTGGCCCAACCTCCATCTCACCTTCTTTCTTCCCAGTTAGCTATGAACTGTAGGGACTTCACAGAGTCTTAAAATTGAGGACCAAATACTAAAGTTGGAGCACCAGTGAGTCACCAATGGGTCACTGGAGGTTGGGATACTGAACTCCTCCTCCAGCCACAAGCAGCCACTGCTGTTTATCCCCCAGGGTGGATAAACACACAACCATTTTCCCTTTAGGAAACAAGTTGGCAACCCCATACCCCAAGGCTGCAGTTTGTCACGGTAGTCCATTTGGTCCCCAACAAATATGTCACAGGATATGTCATGAGGTTTGTTGACCAAACCCTGACCCTCTGTGTGCCCCCCATGTTCACTTCTGAAGTCACATTTGCTTCCTTTGTGCCTAGCTTAGCCTTTTCTTAATTGGTTTACTTAAAACGCTGTGTCATGGCAAAGGGTGTTCTAGGACACCTGGGGAAGGTACTCATTTTATTTTGCAGTTTTAATTTTTCAACCTTCTGCTCATTTGTTTCTGTTGCCCCCTCTTTCCTGGAGCACAGTTGAGTACTCTCTTATTTCCCTGAAGTTATGTTTGACTCATGAATGTCCTCTGTCACCCTTTCCCTCTTTTCTTGTTCTGTACTCTGGACCAGCAACATCATTTGTGGAGCCCTCTTGTTCACAGTATTCAGAATTTCAAGCTGGCGATCATAGAGCATTAAACCAAATGTGGGGCTATTTCCAACTTGTTTCGTAAGAAAAAGCATTTAACAAAATCTGGTACCCTTTTCCTGATAAAACCCTCAGTAAACTAGGGATAGGATAAACATATACCTTAAAATAATAAAAGCCGTATATGACAGACCCACAGCCAACATACTGTTGACCTTGGTAGAGTGCCGTGGCATCATAGCTCAACAGCAACCTCAAACTTTTGTGCTCAAGCAATCCTTGGGACTTGGTGCCTGAGCTGGGACTACAGGCACCCTACAGAATGCCCACTTATTTTTAGAGATGGAGTCTTGTTCTTGCTCAGGCTGGTCTCTAACTCCTGAGTTCAAACAATCTATCCACCTCAGCCTCCCAGAGTGCTGGAATTATAAGCATGAACCACTGTGTCCAGCCAAGAATGGCCATTGTTAATAAGACAAAAAACAGTAAATGTTGGTATGAAGGGGTGAACAAACTATTTATATCCCCATAATATCCTAAAATTTAAAAAAAGATAGACCAGATCTTCACAAACATACACATAGAAGGAATAAGTTCCAGGCAGTAGTACAGTATAGGAACTATACTGTATACACTTAACAGCAATATATTCTATAATTTCAAAATAGCTAGGTTTGCAATGTTTCCAGCACAAAGAAACAAGGTGATGGATATTCTAAATATCTTAATGTGATCATTGTGCATTGTATGCATATGTCAAAATATCACATGTACCCTATAAATGTGTATAAATATTATGTATTAACAAAAAATACAAGCCTATCATTCTTGGGCATTTGAATATTTGATAAGTAAGATGATGTCACAACATACTTGTTTTCTTTTTTGTATTTCAGGAAAATGCATATGAAGGATTATCACAAAGATGATATTTATTTAGAAAAAATTAGTCTATAAGGTAGTTGTTTTTCCATAAGTTCAAATCAATTTTTGTAGTGGTCATTTCTGTACTCTTTTTGTTAAGAGCTTACCATGTTTCCATGCACTAAACTAGCCACTTTATGTGTTTTTTCCCCTATTTTAAAGATAAGAATATTAAGAATCAAAACTATAAATAAAAAAATAAAGCTACCCTTAATGAAATAGTAGGTCAAGGCAGTTATTAGCAATGACTGTTAAAGCCTTTAGGTGAGGGTGGTGCCTGTGGCTCAGAGGAGTAAGGCGCCAGCCCCATATGCCAGAGGTGGCGGGTTCAAAAGCCAGCCCCAGCCAAAAACTGCAAAAAAAAAAAAAAAAAAAAGCCTTTAGGTGACTACCTGACAAGGAACTTTATAACAGATGAATCAGGCCAACAATACTAGAACCCATTGCTCAATACAAAAAGAAAGATAATCAGGCATTGTGTATTTTCTGAAAGTATATATAACACAACCTATGAAGCAATTTCAACCAAGAAAAACCCTGAATTTCATCAGGTCTCTAGAGCTTACTATTAAATATTTTTCAATAAATAATTGGGGTGCTACTTGGTGCCCATAGCACAGTGTTTAGGGTGCTGGCCACCTACACCAAGGCAGACAGGTTCAAACCCAGCCCGAGCCATCTAAACAACAATGACAACTGCAATACAAAAAAAAAAAAAAAATAGCCAGGCGTTGTGGCTCCCTTGAGGCTTTGGCTAACGCTCATGATTCTCTTGGGAATAAGTTCATTTGACTTAGCTAAATGTTTGGGCTCCACAGTTATATTATAGCTCATGCTCCAGGCTTGGGCCCATCTGAAGTAGAAGGTTCTGAGTGGCTCTGTTTAAGTGTCCTTGCTGGAGAGTCCTTTTGTTGTTCCTATATCTTAGAATGTAAATGGAAAAGCTGTTTCAAATATCTGTATTCCTTGCCTTATTGTAACCTAGTGACATTTTTCAAAATGTTTAACTGCTCCTGAGACTAAAGCTACATAGAACAGGTTGTAGTGTTTCTTTCCCACTGCTGCAAACCTACTGCCATAAACATGGTCCATCAATAATCTACTGATTTAAGCAAACACATAGGAGCCTGCTTTTCAAAAATCTTTACTGAATCCAGCATGTACTGTAATTATAGAGTACCCACTGTCTGCTCTGACATTTTATTTAGATGTTTTTAAACAAAAAGTATATAGAGAGCAGTATCACAAGTCACCATGCATCCATTACTCAGCATCAACAATTAATAACACAAAGATAAATTTATGTAATCTTTACCCTTTACCAACTCCTTCCCCCACAGTCTCCATGGATTGTATTGAAGCAAATCCTAGAAATACCATTTCATCGGTAAATGCTTCTGTATGGCTCTAAAAGAACTTAAAAATAATTCCGTAATATCAACTATCCAGTGTTCAAATTTTCATAATTAATACTTTCTAAAGACAAAACAAGCGTTGTTCAAATCGGGATGCAAATAAGATCCAGACATTTACTTTAGCGGTTGTATCTCTTAAACTACAAATTCTCTTCTTTCTTAGCACCCCAACTTTTTTTTTGAGGCAAAGTCTCACTTTGTCACCCTTGGTAGAGTGCCATGGCATCACAGCTCATAGCAACCTCAAATTCTTGGGCTTAAGTGATTCTCTTGCCTCAGCCTCCCAAGTAGCTGGGACTATAGTTGCCTGCCACAACACCTGGCTATTTTTTTTTAATTGCAAAAAAATAAATTTTTTTATTGGCCGTTGTTTAGATGGCCCAGGCCGGGTTTGAACCCGTCTGCTTCGGTGTATGTTCCATGATTGTCACTGCAGTTTGTCACATTCTATAAACTGAGTGTAGCTTATCCTCAGAAATGTTTCCCAGTGATCTTGAGACATGAAGGTGCTGGCGTAGCAGAAAGTGTTGGCAAAGGAGTTACCAAGCTAAAGGCAGGTGATACAAGTCATCCTGCTCCATATCATATCCCACAGTGTAGAGAATACAAATTTTGTCTAAATCCAAAAACAAACTTTTGCCAGAAGGTAAGAGTAACTCAAGAGAAAGGATTAATGCCAGATGTTACCAGCAGGTTTGGCAAAGGAAAGATAATTTTATATTACATGGGAACCAGTACTTTTCTGAATACACAGTTGTGGCTGACATCTCTGTTGCTAAAATAGATCCTTTAGCACCTTTGGATAAAGTCTGCCTTCTGGGTTGTGGCATTTCAACTAGTTACGGGGCTGCTGTGAACACTGCCAAGGTGAACCCTGGCTCTACTTATGTGGTCTTTGGCCCAGGAGGAGTTGGACTGGCAGTGATGCATCATCAGTATGGTGCATCTCAGATCATTGGTGTGAGCTTGAATAAAAATAAATTTGCATGGGCCAAAAAATTTGAAGTCTCTGAATGTATTAACTCCCAGGACTTTATGAAACCTATGCAGGAAGTGCTCATTGATTCTTTCAAGTGTATTGGTAATGTGAAAATCATGAGAGCAGCACATGAGACATTCCAGTAAGTCAGTGTGATGCTTGGAGTAGCTCCTTCATCTGAAGAAATATTCACTTATTCATTCTAGCTGGTTATAGGTTACACATGGGAAGGCATTGCCTTTGGAGGGTGGAAGAGAGTAAAGGTCTTCCAAAGTTGGTGTTTGAATATATGTCCAAAAAAGATAAAAATTGATGAGTTCATGACTCACAATCTGTCTTTTTTTTTTTTTTAGAGACAGAGTCTCACTTTGTCACCCTCAGTAGAGTGCCGTGTCATCACAGCTCATAGCAACCTCCAACTCTTGAGCTTAGGCACACGATTCTCTTGCCTGAGCCTCCCAAGTAGCTGAGACTACAGGCACCCGCCACAACGCCCAGCTATTCTTTTGTTGCAGTTTGGGTTGAATTTGAACCCGCCACCCTCGGTATATGGGGCCAGCACCCTACTCATTTAACCACAGGCACCGCCCATCACAATCTGTCTTTTGACAGAATTAACAAAGATTTTGATCCATTCAGGGGAGACCATTCAAACTGTTTTAAAGATTTAAATTCAAAAGAGAAAAATATGTTCTTCCTATCTTGGTCTGATAGGAGCAGCCCAACAAGTCAGGAGAAGTTCTTCCAAGGTTGCATCCTCTTAGACCTTCACTTTAGGCAATAATGTTATGTATGTAATTCATAAATCTCTGTAATCAAGAACAAGGTTAATTCAGTCATAAATCTATTATCTATACTCTCCTTTACATAAATAATTATCTCATTTAGAAATATTTTAACATAATAAAAGTAATTTCTGTTCCATGGTATACATATTTTTTAAAAAGTAATTTATACAAAAAAACCCACATTACTCTTTAGGACACTTTACAGTTTTACAAAGTACTTTGCAGTTGTAGGCAGAGCAAGAGTTATCACCCCTGCTTTATTGAGGAGGAGTCTAAGGCTCAGAGTTATAAAGTGAGTGGCACAGGACTACATAGTGAATATCAGATTCTTGCTGCCAAATTCCTTGTGAAGTGTGCTCTTTGCTATATTACTCTGCTGGCTGTGTCTGGTAGGTTTAAGTTAGAGAGAAGCTGTTTCATCAACCCTATAGTTCTTTTCCTTACTTCCTTACTAATTAAGTAAAGGCAGTCTTTATCTCTACTTAATCATGTTTAAATTTAACTTTTTGACTTTAGTTTAAACAAATGGCAGTAAATCTTTTTAAACCTATAGCTAAGTCTAGCTAGAAAAAACTCCTCTACAACATTTAAAACATGCCTGGGGGCTGTGAAGTTAGCAAGTTTATTTTTATCTTTTTCTTGCTCTGAAAATTAATCTTCACTTTTTCAGTAGTTAAGTAGTGTGCACCTTTCTTTGGACTGGTCCTAAATGTGCCTGTAGTAGTGATTATTTTGCTAGGTTTTATGAGTATGCTTATGAATTTGAGTCTTATTCTTATTTAACCAACCATAATTGTCTGAAACTTAAATTTCGGAAGGTTTTCCCTGCATTTTTTAAGTCAGCCAGGTTATAATGGTAGCTCTGAAACTTACATATGCACGTTTTACTGTTTGCCAAATATTTCTCCAACAAATATAAGATTTTCATGAGCTGGGCATGGTGGCTCATACCTTTGAAAGGCTGAGGCGTATAGATTCCTTGAGCTCAGGAGTTCAAGACTAACCTGAGCAAGAGCGAGATCTCATCTCTACTAAAAACAGAAAAACTAGGTGGGTGTTGTGGCAGGTGCCTGTAGTCCCAGCTACTTAGGAGGCTAAGGCAAGAAGATCACTTGAGCCTAAGAGTTTGAGGTTGCTATGAGCTATGATACCAGGGCACTCTATCCAGGGCAACAGAGTGAGACTCTGTTTCAAAAAAAAAAAAAAAAAAAAGATTTTCTTTTAGAGATGGGGTCTCACTCTGTCACCTAGCTGGAGTGCAGTGAGATTATCATAGCTCACTACAACCTTGAACTCCTGGACTCAACTGATCCTTCTGCCTCCCGAGTAGCTTAGGACTACAGGCATACACCACCATACCCAACTAATTTTTCTTATTTTTTGTAGAGACCGGGGTTTCACTGTGTTGATCAGGCTGGCCTAAAACTCCTGACCTCAAGCAATCTTCCCATCTCTCATCGCAGCAATGGATTAGCAAGCTATGATATATGTATACCATGGAATACTATTCAGCCATTAAAAAAGATGGAGACTTTACATCTTTGGTATTAACCTGGATGGAATTGAAACACATTCTTCTTAATAAAGTATCACAAGAATGGAAAAGCAAGTATCCAATTTACCCAATACTAATATGAAGCCAGTAGATGATTGAATACACCCACACAAGAGAAAAACTCAATTCAAGTTGGGGTGAGAAGGAATGAGGGAGGGGGGGAAAGCTGTGGTATTTGTATACCATGGAATACTATTCAGCTATTAAAAAGGTAGAGACTTCACATTTTTTGTATTAACCTGGATTGAGATGGAAAACATTCTTCAGAGTAAGACATCACAAGAATGGAGAAGCAAGAATCCAGTGTACTCGGTTCTTATATGAAGGCAGTAGAGAATCTAATACAAGGTGGGGAGCAGTAGAATGAGGGAGTGGGGAAAGGAGAGGAGAGAGGGGGATGGGGGTTCACTGTGTGTGGCACATATCTTGAGGGCAGGACACAATTATAAGATGGAGTTTACATAACAAATGCAATCAGTATAACCTAATTCTTTGTACCCTCAGTGAATCCCAAACCAAAAAAAAAAATGCATTCTCTCTAAATTACTGGTGCTTTGTGCCAAGTGAATAAAGGTATTATGTTACATAGTCTCATTGCACCTTGCCTTTCCTGTCATTAAAAATTTTTGATTTTTATGTATGCCACAATGGTCATCATTTTGGAATTACATTTTTTAGGGGTGAAATGTTGTCCATGATCTTCTGTCCTTCCTCATGGCATTCTCTTGGTTTCTCTTTCATTTACAATATTCACCTTACTCTAGGACAGTGGTTATCAACCTTCCTAATGCCGTGGCCTTTAATGCCGTGGGCCCTGTCGCGACCCACAGGTTGAGAACCGCTGCTCTAGAGTATACTGATATTGTTTGTGGGCTTGTTTTTGCCTACCACCTAAAGCTCAAAATCTACTGTAGGAGTTCTTAACTTAGTTGGAGTTCCTTATTAGCCTTTTTTTTTCTTTTTCCACATCAGGTCTCACTCTGTTGCCCAGGCTAGCATGCAGTGGGATAATCATAGTTCACTGCAGTCTCAAACTCCTGGGTTCAAGCTACCCTCCTGTCTTAACCTCCCGAGTAGCTGGGACCACAGGCATGAACCACTGTGCCAGGCTGATGTTTTAATTTTTTATAGAAACAGGATTTTAGGCTCCGCGCCTGTGGCTCAACGGGCTAAGGCGCCAGCCACGTATACCTGAGCTCGAGGGTTCGAATCCAGCCTGGGCCGCCAAACAATGACAGCTGCAATCAAAAAATGGCCAGGCGTTATGGTGGGCGCCTGTAATCCCTGCTACTTGGGAGGCAGAGGCAGGAGACTCACTTGAGCCCAGGAATTGGAGGTTGCTGTGAGCTGTGATGCCATAGCACTCTATCCAGGGTGACAGCTTGAGGCTCTGTCTCAAAAAAAAAAAAGAAACAATTTCATTGCGTTGCTTAGTCTGGGCTCAAACTCCTGGCATCAAGCAATCCTTCTGCCTCATCCTTCCAAAGTGCTAGGTTTATAGATATGTGCCACCATGCCTGACCCCTTGGTAATCTTTTTGAGACTATGATGAAAGCAATAAGATATTCTCTGAAAAAAAATGTACATATGTACAAACAAAAGTTCAAGAGGTTCGTGGATTCCATGATAAGGATTCTTTTTATAGATTGGGTGTGTCTTTCAGGGTAATACCTGAGTTTAATTGACCTCTGTGTCTATGGCAGAGCCTACTGCATGTACAGGAGATACTCAGTAAATAGTGTTCTGAATTGATGAATTAGAATGCAAAATGGAAATGTCTCAGTTTCTTATTACAGAATTTCTAAACACAGTTTTTTTCTTTGTTTCCATAGGCTTTCATCTGAGTGGCACAGTAACTGAGCTGGCCACTGCTTCTGAACCAGCAGTGACTTATAAAGTTGCAATCAGTTTTGATCGATGCAAAATCACCTCAGTGACATGTGGCTGTGGAAACAAGGATATTTTCTACTGTGCTCATGTGGTAGCACTCTCACTCTACAGAATCCGTAAACCAGACCAAGTCAAATTGCGTCTTCCTATCTCAGAAACCCTTTTCCAGATGAATAGGGACCAGCTACAAAAGTTTATTCAGTATTTAATCACAGCACACCACACTGAAGTTCTTCCCACTGCACAGAAACTGGCAGATGAGATTCTATCCTCCAACTCAGAAATCAACCAAGTGAACGGTAATGGTACATTTTTGTTGCAAAACTAGTCTTTTTCACCACCATTGTCACCAAAGCAACCCTTTTACCTCTACTTTGTTGCATATTCAGAGGTTGGGACATTTCTACAATTGTAATTACTTAGCCTTAATCAGCTCATTCTATTCAAACAACTGTGTTTGAACTCTTAGTTTCTTAAAGTAATTCAATTGTCTGTCTTAAAGGTTTTAATGAAAAAGGACAGAGAACGTTAAAGATATATATTGGTCTTGTTTAGGGACTTTCTTTGTTGATACAGTTCCTATCCTTAGGAGTCTAAAATATTTATCAGTGAGAGAAAGCATGAAATAATTTGTGTCACTCAGTGAATTAAGATGGATATGAGAATTTACTTGACATTTCAAGATCCTGCATAGCATCTATTAGCATTGTGCTCATGAGTATAAAGTAGAAGTTCGTGGGTGGAGAAAGAGCTTATGTTTATTCATTCAGCAGCTATTTATTGAAAACTACCATGTATGAGGAATAGTGCTGATTGTTGAAAGAATAATACAGACATAGTTTCTGCCTTTAAGTAGCTTATAATCTGATACAAAAGACAGGTCTAAAATACCTGAAATATGCTTGTGGAGTTTCTTTCTGTGGAGGGGGGGGTGTCTTTGTTTTTTTAATGATAGAGTCTCACTCTGTCACCCAGAGTGGAGTACAGAGAAGTGATCATAGCTCACTGCAGCCTCAAACTCCTGGGTTCAGGCATTCCTCCTCTCGTAGCCTCTCAAGTACTTGTTACTATAGGAATATTTACAGTGCCTGGCTAGTTTTTTCTTATTCTCTTTTTAGAGACAATGTCTCACTATGTTACCCAGGCTGGTCTTGAACTCATTGCCTCAAATGATCCTACTACCTCAGCCTCCTGAGTCTCTGGGATTATAGGCATGAGCCACTGTATCTGACTTAATCATTGCTTGCTTTTATAATGAAGCCAGATATAAGAAACTTAATCATAGACAACCACTGAAGAATTTTGAGAAGAGGAGTTAAATGAGCCAATTTTTCATTTTGTTTATTAGGCCCTACCATGTTCCAGGCATCATTCAAGGAGATATAGATACAGATATAGATATATATCTCTATGTATCTTGGTTCATTTAGTTTTAAAAACAATTCTGCAAGGTATAATGATCTCTGTAAATAAGGAAGTTATTTATAATCTAGGCTTATTTGACTTCAAAATTTATATTTTTTATGTTTCTCTAAGCTACCTCTCTCTTTTTGGAAGCTAACTTTGCTACTAGTATGAAAGAAACAATGAGGCCAGATGGGTAGCCTACATCATACAGTGGTCCATATATCTTCTCTAATTGTTCAGTAAAGCCAATCAAGTTCTACACCCAAACTTGGCACTCTTCAAATACAAGGATAGTCAGAAAGATAGGCTTTTGTGAGCCCTTGCTAACTAGCAAAAGTGTTATATTGCTTTATACTCAAAGTTGTAATGTTTACATAATAACTAAGCTTACTCTATTTGAGAATAGTTCTCGACATCTCTTATCCCAAATAGGGAGGCTGTTTTACTTCTCTGGCCTTGACAAATCTAGAGACTTGAGTTCTGCCCCATCCTCCAGATGTGTAGCACCAGAGAGAAGACTAGCTCTATTCCCCAATAACTGGGCTATGGCCTGCTTTTGTGCCTTATTCCCACTATCTTTTTCCCAAGATTGATTATTTCCAAGCTTTCTTGCCTTTTCTTGAACTGACCACCTTGGTTCAGGACCTGGCTACACCTGTTTTTGTTCACCACCACTGTCACCAGAACAACCCTGTCCCCTCATTACCACTGTGCTAAAGAAACTTTTATGCCTTGTTATATCTACCATCCTAAGATCTTATTATTTATCTGAAGATAAGTTGAAATTGTCACACTGAACTTGAGATGTGATTCTCAGCCTTCCTCAGGAATTACTACTTCAGTATACATGTTTATCCCACACTTACATTAGCTTTCTATCCCAGGTTCTGTAGTATTCCACAGGGCCCTTCCTGATCTATTTCTAATAACCAGTGTTGGTATAGGCAGTGATATGAAAAATGAAGATACCATAGAGGTAAAATGAATTGTACTCAACGCATAGGTGTGCAGGATGAGTGAGAAGTGAAGATGATGATGATGATGAAAGCTGAATTCTAGAATGTCTAGCTAGGATGGCATTGATGGATTTGATAGTGCTGTTGCCATTCATTTAGTGAACAAAAGAGGGGAAAGGAATTTGAAAGGAAGATGAATTCAGTTTAAGTCTGAGATGCTTGTAGAACACTTAGATGAAGATTTTGGTAAACAGATATCTGGAACTGAGGAGGAAAGTCAGTAGTATGAGATATTTGAAGTAATATTTCTGATCTTTGCTGAATTTTCAAACACTTAGAAAATCTTCTCCCCTCACCCTAACCTCACTTCTCACCAAGACTTAAAATAATAGGAATACAATTTCTAAAACTGCTAGCTGCCTACTTTTAATCTCAAAAGCAGATCCAGGCTTTGTGCTACTCCCCATTTCCCTGAAACCATTTCTTGTATTAGTCCCTATATCTGTTCATAGCTAGACATTGCCTTCTCCTCTCTGGATTGGTGATTCATAGTTGGACCACCTTTCCAACTCTGCCTTTAGCACTACTCCATGCCTTGTTTGTGGCAATTCTATACTCCAGGATTGTTTGGGATACAACATTCTGGCCAGGGCTTCTGTTCTTCTGATATAAAGATTGAAGGCCAAGATAAAAGTAAGATAACCTGAAAAGTCAGGTCAAGAACCATGTTTGCTAATTTCTGAGTCTGTCAACAGGCATACCATTTAAAAAATAATAAACACTCTATAAATGTTTGTTGAATGAATATATCCTTGAATATACAGGTAGTGAAAGAGGAGCCTATATAGGAATTAGCAAAGTAGAATGAGAAAAAGCTAGCAAGTTATTATCAAAGTCAATGAAGCATTGAAATTCAAGAAAAAAATGGTCAACAGTGTGGAATACTGTGGAAGATACAAAACAGAACCAACAAACATAGACAATTTTGGGGAAGATAGAGAATATGCAGAAAGAAGGAAACTTTGAAAAATTATTAATATCTTTATAGAAGTAAAAAGATACTGCAATATCTATAAAAACTAGATGCTATAAAAACAAACTCAGTGAACAGAAAAAAATTAATATTATAAATTCTATGGCAGAACATTTTAAAACTCAATAGAAGTGTTTGAAAATAAAGTTAAAGAAAGTTCGTATAGAGTAGAGCAAAAAGACAAACGAAAAATAAGAGAAAAGAGGGCGGTGCCTGTGGCTCAAAGGAGTAGGGCACCGCCCCATATGCCAGAGGTGGTGGGTTCAAAAACGGGCCAAAAAACACAAAAATAAATAAATTAAATAAGAGAAAAGAGATATCAAAAATTAGGAGAATGATTCCAGGAATTCAAATGTTTGAATAATAGAAGTTTCAGAAATATTTTAATAGAAAACAGAGGTAAAAAATGCATCAGTGAAATAATTCCAGAAAATTTTCTACAACAAAAAGCATGTGAGCTTCCAAATAAAGGATTCCACCAAATGTTCAGCAAAGGGAATAGAAGAATCTTTTAAATAAATGGTGATGGATCAGTTGGATATTCATGTGGAAAAAAATCAAAACTCGATTTCTACCTCATACCATACAGAAAAGTTAATTGCAGATACAGACATGAAAAGTAAAAGAATAAAACTTACAGAAGAGAATATCTTCGTGTCCTTGAGACAGGGAAAACTTTGTTTAATAGGAAAAGACTGATAAATTGGGACTACATTAAAAAATTTAAACTATCAGAGGTATCAGTAAGAGACTGAAAAGACAAGCAAATAATGGGAGAAGAAATTTATAATGCATATAGCAGACAAATGCATAAATAACCCCTACAAAGGGTAAAATGGATAAGAGACTTAAAGAAGCCTTTCACAAAAAGCATATCCAAATGACTGATAAATATATTAAAGGTACTTTAACTAGTTACTACGCTGGGAAATGCAAATTAAAAGTGCAGTGAGATACTAGTAGATATCTACAAAAATGGGTAAACTTTTAAAACTTTCAATATTGGTGAAGCTTTTGAGTAGCTGAAACTAATATATTGCAGGTGGCAATATAACTTGTGGTCACTTTGGGAAACTATTTGGCATCATCTAATATATGAATACTTTATGACCCAGAAATTCTTTTCCTAGATGTCTGCCCAATGGAAATGATTAGCATAATTTGCTATAGCCTAAAATAAAAACAGTTCAAATCCTCATCATCAGTAGAATGGCTAAATAAATTGATAAATTCCTATAATGGAATACTAAACACCAATAAATATAAGTATTGCTAAACACAAAAATGTATGTAGACCATGCCTCTAATCTCAGCCCTTTGGGAAGCTTGAGGCTAGGACCACTTAGGCAACATAGCAAGACTCCATTTAGAGGCTGAGCACAGTGGTTCACACCTGTAATCCTAGCACTCTGGGAAGCCAAGTCAGGTAGATCACCTGAGTTCAGGAGTTCAAGACCAGCTTGAACAAGAGTGAGACCTATGTCTATAAAAATAGTTAGGCATTGTGGCGGGTGCCTGTGGTCACAGCTACTCAGGAGGGTGAGGCAGGAGGATCTCTTGAGCCTAGGAGTTTGAGGTGCAGTGTGTTATAATCATGCCACTGCACTATAACCCAGGCAACAGAGTGAGACCCTGTCTCAAAAATAACAATAATAAAAGTGTAAAAAGTCAAAGAAAAATAAAATAATATTAAGACATAGTTGAACTTTACAGAAAAGCAAAAAGAAGAAAATATTCACTTTCCTAGGGGGAAAAAGTACACTATTTGCATATCTGTATTTCTTTCTAGGCTTTTCTCCCACAGAGTGGTATCCATAGACCTTGGAAGAGGCTACAATGGGGACTTAAGTGAATATGAAACTAGCTTTAGATCACTTACAGTTACTTAGGACCACACAGCTGAAAAAGCCTTTATTAAAGCAGAATAACCTATCTCTATTTGAATATGTCCTCAATGTGCCTCTCCAGCTGAATGTGTGGCATGTGAACTCAGGATTTGTTTCCACTGTTCCCATTCCTTACAGGTGCCCCTGACCCCACAGCTGGGGCCAGCATTGATGATGAGAACTGTTGGCATTTGGATGAAGAACAGGTGAAAGAACAAGTGAAGCTTTTTCTCTCCCAGGGGGGTTACTATGGCTCTGGAAAGCAACTCAACTCAATGTTTGCCAAGGTAAGATATGAAAAGATATTCTTCTTCTGTCAACTTTTTTAGGTTAAACTAGTCTCACTACACTTCAGGCTTCATGCATTGTATGTACCTAGTTCACTTGACCTAGCCTAAACACTTGAATTCTAGTGGGAGTGGCTTTTCAGAGCAGATCTGAACAGGTTGCATCCAGGGAGCCCTACTACTACCTAATGGTAGTAAGCCTTTTCCTTCTGCACCACTCTCTAAGTGAGTTAGCATTACTAGAATGTTTTAGCAAGGAAACTACCTCCTTTCTGCTTTTAACCCAGTTGCTGCCCATTAAAGTCCTGAAGAGTTTCAACATTGTCTCTAAAGAGATTTAGTATTTTATAACTGGTGGCTTTCACAGAGGCTTTGTTTTTCATAACACCTTTAGTAAGACATAATTCATAATTCACCTATTTAAAAGTGTGAGGTTCAATGGCTTTTCCTATCTTAATAGATACAAGTATTCATCACCACACTCAACTTTAGAACATCATTATCACCTCAAAAAAAAAAAAAACTGCCATACTCTTACCTGTCACCTTCCTGTCCTCCACATCTCCCTCCCCCAGCCCTAAACAACCACGTACCTACTTTGTGTCCCTATAGATTTCCCTGTTATGGTGTTTTATTCATATAGTATGTAGTAGTTTGTGACTGACTTCTTTCACTTAGCATAACGTTTTCAAGATTCATCCATGTTGTAGCATGAATCAATGTTTCATTCCTTTTAACGGCCGAATAATAGTGATGTATGAGTACCCACATTTTGTTCATTCATTCATCTGTTAGTGAACATTAAGGTTGTTTCCACTTTCTGGCTTTTATGAATCATAAGCATTCTTATACAAATTTAAAGCAGACATATATCTTCATTTCTCTCTTTTAGTATAATTAATGATCATAGAGCAATTCTGTTTAATCATTTAAGGAACTGCCAGATGCTTACCCAAGGTAGCTGTATCATTTTACCTTCTCACCAACAGTGTATGAGGTTCCAAATTCTTTACATCCTGGCCAATGCATATTGTTATCTTTTTGATTCTACACATCCTAGTGGGTATGAGTTGTATCTCACTGTGAACATCAGGGTTTCTTGGTTGTACCAAGACATACAGCCAGAGGCCTTCTGTCTGGCTCTTTTGGATATATTGTGCGCAGATACTTCATTTTCACCTCCCTCTCCTCCATTTCCTTCTCCTACTTTTCTGTGATGTGCAATTACCAATCTCTTGCCCCTCATGTGTCAGGTTCGAGAGATGCTGCGAATGAGGGATTCCAATGGAGCCAGGATGCTGACACTTATAACTGAGCAGTTTATGGCTGACCCACGACTCACACTCTGGAGGCAGCAAGGGACAAGCATGACAGACAAGTGCAGGCAGCTCTGGGATGAGCTAGGTAAGTCCTCATCTCTTGGAGAAGTGCTTTGTCCTACTAGCTTGCCCAATGGCAAAAGTGTTAGTGAATACCTGCTATTGGTCACTTCATGGATCTTGCTAAGTCCAGCTAGTGGAGACTTGGCTTCACAGAGACCACCCAGAGTAACTCTGAGCTCAGTTTTGTTGTTTCCAAAGCATTGTGGATGTTGTTGTTGTTGTTGTTGCAATTTGGCCAGGGCCCCGGATTAGAACCCTCTACCCTCGGTATATGGGGCCAGCGCCCTACTCACTGAGCCACAGGCACGCCCAAAGCATTGTGTTTTAATATTGACATCAAGCATTTCATTTCATATATTACCACATAGAACCCTTAACTGAGAAAAAACCTCTTCACTTAGCTTCTAGTTGCATGTCACTAGCCTGGCTCTGCAAATATTTACCAGCCTCACTTTTGTGGTTTTCCATGGGTCTACTGTTTTGTACCTGTCACTCCTAGTCAGATTTCTTAGACATAAGACAGTTTCTAAGACTTGGACTTTGGCATTCTATTCTTCTTTTACTGTATTCCCTTGAGAACTTTTGTTTGTTTTTATTATGGGTTAATATTAGAGTACATATGATTAGGTTACCTTATTTGCATTTGTAAGGTAAAGTCCAAAGTCTGTAGTTGATTCCTTCACCCATGAAGTGTGGTATATACCCTTACATTGTACCTAATAGGTATATACCCTTACATTGTACCCAATTTCTTCACCCAGGAAGTGTGGTATATACCCTTACAAGGTACCCAGATTCCCTGTCCCTGTCTCTCCTTCTTGAATTTAATTATGTTTTTCTTTTGTGTTGGTCTACGTTTTTCAGATTAGTGCTGAGTACATGGAGATGCTTGCTTTTCCATTCTTGAGATACTTAGGAGAATGTTCTCTAAATCCATCTAGGTAAATACAAAAGATGTAAAATCTCCATCTTTTCTATGGTTGAATAGTATTCCATGGTGTATATATATACCACAGTTTATTAGTCCATTCATGATGGGCACTTGGGTTGTTTCCACATCTTTGCAATTGTGAATTGAGCTGCTATAAACATTAGCAGGTAAAATGATCTTTTTTCTTCTGGGTAGATACCTAGTAATAGGATTGCGGGGTAAAATGGGAAGTCCATTTTTAGTGCTTTGAAGATTCTCCATACTTCTTTCCAAAAAGGCTATACTAGTTTGAAGTCTCACCAGCAGTTCATTAGTTTACCTTTCTGTGCACACCAATGTCAGCATCTGCAACTTTGGGACCTTGTGATGTGGGCTATTCTCATGGGTGTTAGGTGATAACTCAAGGTGGTTTTGATTTGCATTTCTCCTATGATGAGGAATGGTGAGCATTTTTTCATGTGTGTGTTTGCCATTCTTCTATCTTTTTTTTTTTTTTGAGACAGAGCCTCAAGCTGTCACCCTGGATAGAGTGCTGTGACATCACAGCTCACAGCAACCTCCAATTCCTGGGCTCAAGCGAGTCTCTTGCCTCTGCCTCCCAAGTAGCTGGGACTACAGGCACC
>CAUYON010019334.1:0-32156 GCA_963573935.1 Arctocebus calabarensis | reverse complement strand
AATAATTGTCATTAATTGTCCTCATATCAAACTTGAGTACATGGGATTCATGCTTCTCCATTCTTGAGATGCTTTACTAAGAATAATGTGTTCCACTTCCATCCAGGTTAGTACAAAGGCTGTAAAGTCTCCATTTTTTTTACAAAAGCAGTCTTTTAACTTTGCAGGATTTGTGCCATGTCATCCTTAACCTGGAAATTTAGTTACTCTTTTTCCCCCCAAGTCTTTAAAGACTTTGCTTTGTTTACCATCAGTTCAGCCGTCAAACCTGCTCTTTACTCTCCATGAATTTTAGTTGAATCATAGTGGGATTAATAGCCTATGACCAAGTGACATAGTCTCTGCCCATTCCCCAATATATAACCCTCTGGGTTAACTATCGTATTTATCAGCTCTTCCACTATTATAGAAGGTCTTGAAAACTCTGCCCTGAATAAAAGATCTTTAATGGCCCAGTGGACTGGGAAGAATTGCTCCTAGGTTACTATACCTGAATAGTCATGACATTAAGGCAGTCCTGGTCTTTTACTCATCATATCCTCTGGATAATTTTTGTAGGTAGAAGAATACTTTATTAAAATGAATGCTTATTTTTGGTACTTACTTGATGATGATTTAGTGATGTTCACTTTTAAGGGATGTGTTTGTATGGTGAGGTGTACGTAAGGGACTAAAGTATAATTCTGGGCTTTTCTTTACTGTGATTTGGGTAAGTGGATAAACTAGTTTAAATTTATCTATCTGAGGATCTGGATATCTATCTAATTTAAAAGATTTCTAAGTTGTCCTGCCCATGGTGCTCCTTCCACACATGAAAAATATCTTGTGGCCACCCCCCTCCCACTTTCTCTAGTAGAAACTTTGTTAGGATCAGGAGACTACGTATTTTGAAAACCACTGATGTGTGATAAGTGGACAGCTGTGCTTCTCAGAAGCACTATTAGTGGGTTGAGGTTAGTTTGTTGTGGAGTTAGAGAAGCCATTTGCCCCACTCCTGGTGGTCAGGAAGTCGTGTAGTGGCTGATGCAATTCTTGACTGAATCCTGCCCATTATGAAAGTTCATCTTTGTCCCTTCTTTTAAATAATGTCCTGAAAATTGATCAATAGCTTCAAAACTAACTTTTGAAGAATGATTATACAAAATCATGAGTTGAGTATAATTTAATGGTCCCCTATGCAGAAATAAAGAGACTTTTTTGTAGCTTGAATATCTTTGATTTGAAAGTGAGTCCAGTGAATAATAACTGTTCTAAAGTCTTTGGCAAGCTTCTGCAAATCCAGCAGCCATCTTTTTGTGTGTTCAGAGAGAAAGGATTGAAAAAACGGGAAAGGCTGGACCTAGGGAAAAGAAGAAAGAGCAGGGCAAGATTGCCTCTTCATACATTTGAGGCCTGTCATGTGGTAACAGGTTATTCCACTTGTTGGAGTTAAGCAAAATGAACATATTTCATAAAGAGTAAGATTAAGGTTTATATTTAGAAAACTGCTCACTAATGGACAGAAGGGACCCTTCTTTAGAATCTCTGACTTTGAAAACTGCCTTTTTCCAATAACAGAGAGCATCTCTTGGGTGTGTTGCAACTCAGGTGATTGCACTGACTGCTGAGGACTCCACAGGCCATTCACACTGTGAGAACCATTACGTGAACAGCTGTGATGTACACATGTGGCATCTGATAGGCACTGCAATATAAATTCTTGTTGACTATTACGACACTCTTGCTTTCCTAAATAGAGGACATGAAACACAATTTCTGCTTTATATTCTGTATCATCCTAAACTTCAGTCAACTTTATATTCTGCATCATCCTAAACTTCAGTCAACTTTAGTCAATAATATACTAAAGTCTGATGGGCACAGATCTCAATTCTTACATGACCCCGGTGCCAATGTGTGGAATTTTTCATTATAAGAAACCTTGAGATTTCAATACAACTATAAGCAAATGGAATATGCCACAAAAATAGCTTGCTCTCTTTAATGGGATACAAGCCTAGATGATGAAGAAGTGTTTTACAAAAACTTATACTTTCTTAGCTGCAAGATGTTAATAAGAAGGCTTATAACTCCTCTTGGACAAAGTAGAGAGATGCATGGATGTCATTTTACTTTACTTGAAGTGCATTTGGCAGAGGGTAGTGAATAATGTGTTGATGTTCACTTTGAGAGAATCCTCACGTGTACCAAAAGACCTGTCTTCAGCCTCGTTTGGAACAATATTTTTTTAATAATGCAGCTGAAGACCGATGATCTGACAATCATACTTTTGCACAATTTGAAGTTGACCAGGACATTTAAAATGTTGGCTAACTGTTTATAACAAGCTGTCAATCCCTGGGAATGACAGGATGAATTTACAAATGCAGTCTTCATCAGAAAAGCCTAAAGCTTACTGTTTAAGATAAAAGAACCAATTATGGAAGAATAGGATGCTGGAGATAGGTTTTCACTGATTTTTTTTTTTCTTTGACTCTTTCTGAGGTTATGATGGAGTTGCAGAAAGAACTGTCTGGATTAAGAGAAATATTTACCTAGATTCAAGAAGAAAGCAACCAGAGG
The DNA here is from genome assembly GCA_963573935.1 of Arctocebus calabarensis. NCBI lineage: Eukaryota > Metazoa > Chordata > Mammalia > Primates > Lorisidae > Arctocebus > Arctocebus calabarensis. The sequence goes on along the minus strand of CAUYON010019334.1, from coordinate 29,594 downwards.
CCCCCAGCCCGCACCCATCCTGGGTCCCACCGTAGATGTTGTCACTTTGAGAAAGGCGTTGGCTATATTAGTTTCGTAGGGTTGTGGTAACAAAATACCACATGTGGATGGCTTCAAACAACAGACATTGATTTTATCATAGGTCTGGAGGTTAAAAGGCCAGCATCAAGATACCAGCAAGTTCATGCTTCCTCTGCCTCTGGCGGGGGAGCCTGCCTGGTCTCTGGTGGCCTCCTGCGACCTCAGGTGTCCCAAACATGTGGCAGCATAACCTCAGTCCCTGCCCCCATCTTCACATGGCTGGCTTCCCCGTGGTTTTATTTCTGTTCTAAGAACACCAGTTATGTTATTAGCCCTTCTTAATGACCTAATGTTAACTTGATTACATCTGCAAAGATCCTATTTCCAAATAAGGTCACATTCACAGGTATTGGGTGTTAGGACTTCAACAGATCTGCGGAGGACACAGTGAAACTCATAAAAATACTATTTCCCTTAGGCTCTGTCATCCTTTAAATTCTCATTTTATTTTTATGATGACCCTGGGCAGCGAGTATTATGTTGTTGTACTCTCATAATTATTAGTAGTAAAACAAATAGGAATGGGTGCAGAAGTAGAATAGAGGCAGGGCTACTGCACAGAAAGAAGGACGGTATTCATGGCTCTTCCCTGGCCTCGCATGCACGGTGGCCCTGGGAATCAGGGTGCTTTAGACACGGTTCATAAGTGTATTTGCATTAGGTAACCTCAAGTTCCTTTTTGCCTCTGAAGTTCTATGAAACTGCAGGAATCCAAAGAGTTGTCTGAGCATGTTTGTTACTTTCTCAAACAAATTTATGTATCATATTGGCTTCTTGCTATTTATCTCTTGCAGCTGAAGCTGAACATTGTTTAGCTGTTTTCTATTGAAACAGCTAAAACTATTTTTTTGTTAACTGCCCTCTAAGAGCTGTTAGCATGCTTTACGGAGCAGTACTGCAATTTCAATATTGTCTACTATATGTGGCTCTGGAGTTAGAGGTGTCTTAAACTAGTCCCCCCTGATTTTGAGTAATCTCAAGTATTAGCATTGTCAAGGGGCATGGTCTATTCATACTTATGGACTATATATAAAGGGATAGTAAACTCTTTAAATAGTGAAGTAATAGTAAATAGCTTTTAAATTCTTTTAAAGCTATTGTGAAATTTTCAAACATACCAAAAAGTAGAATAACGTATTGAATCCCTATGTACCCATCACCCAGATCGAACAAATATTGAGTTTTTTCCTTTCTATTCTTTTTTTTTTTTTTGAGACAAGGTCCCATTCTCCAGCACAAGCTGGATTGTAGGGTGCAATCATAGCTCACTGCAGCCTTGGAATTCTGGGCACAAGTGATCTTTCTGTCTCGCCCTCCTGAGAAGCTAAGGATAACAGGCATGTGCTACCATGCCTAGCTAATTTTTTTTTTTTTCCGTAGAGGCAGGGTCTTGCTGTGTTGACCAGGCTGGTCTCAAACTCCTGGCCTCAAGTGATCCACCCCTATCAGCCTCCCAAAATGCCGAGATTATAGTCATGAACCCTTACATCTGGCCTCTTGTATATTTCTGAAAGAATTTTTTGCAAATATAGATTTTTTTTCACAAATGACCATATCATTAACATATCTAAGAAACTAGTTATACCTTGGTAGCACCTCTCACCTCTTAATAATGAGTATATGATAGATTTCCCCAATTGCCTCAAATGTCTTTACAGCTGATATGTATGAGTCAGCATTCAAATGACACCCACTCATCTTGGGTGGTATGCACCTGAAATTTCTTTTGAGAGCAATACTTCCTACCCATTTTTCCCATGATGTTGACTTATTGGAAAAAATAAGTCATTCTTTTTTGAAGAATGTCTAAAATTTTTCTATTTTCTCTCTTGTTGGGATTATTTAACTTGCTCCTCTTTTTTCCTTGGTAAACTGGAATTGTCATTGAAGGTTTAATTAGATTCAGGTTCAACTCTTTTGGCTTGAACAGCTCACAGGTGATGGCTGTGTGCTTCATCTTACACGATATCAGGAAGCACACAAGTCTTGTTATGCTGTCCTTAGTTATGCTGAGATTAACCTGGGGGTTCATTTGGTACCAGCCTGATTTCCTCCATTGTTCCTACTAGCCTTTCATCTAATGGTTTCTTCCATTTATTTTTGTTTAAATCATCAGTTGCATAATTATTTTGTAATATTACAAATTATTTTGTAATAATTCTTCATTTATTAGCTGACATTCTATTAAACTTTCTTTTTTAATAGTAGATATTTTGTAAGTATGAAACACAATTCTTATAGGAAAAGCAGGCAAAAAGCCCATTAATTCCTTCTCTTTAATTGCTTATTTTCAGAGAAAGGATTTGATACATGTTCAGCTGGGACAGTGGGTCAACTTCACTACAACTGAATAAAATGCTTTGATTTGGGTTGAGCCATTGCCTGTCAGATGGAGGAGGCGAAGTCTTCCCACAGTTTCCGCTTACTGAGAGAGCGGTGGTAGGATGACATCAAAAAAGACTTTTTGGCTTTTGCTAAAGAGGAATGAAATGCAAACCTTCTGGCAAACCTGAATTCTATTAGACATCTTCTGATAATGTTTTCTGTTAACAGCTTTCAGAGAAGCTACTAAGCGAACATCCAGCAGCTTCGGCACGGTGTAATCTGAGGCTCATTGGGTAGAAAAACAGCACATTGTGCTACTTAAACACCCCTCTGCAAGGCTTAGAGAGGGGAGGAAGGAAAATATTTCAGGAGATCAACTAGAGGTTGTAGAATACAAGTAACATCACCTGAGAAGGATTAAAGTCGTCACACAAGCTTGACCTGAATGGCAGCTAGCCACTTACAATTGGCTCTCCTTGTCCATCCATGGCTCATCTTTTGGTGTGCAGTCTTTAGCTGACACACATGTAAGGAAGGTCCTAGAGATTACTGTCTTCTATAGTTAAATGACAGTTGTTATTTTTTCTTCTTTTGTTTTTTACTATTCCTTCTGTTTATCGGCACTTTCTAATTACAGAAATCTTTCCTTTCTTTGTTTAGAACCTTAGCTCACTATTCCTCATCAAGTTACCATGGGGATATTTTGTGTATGACCAATTGAATGATACCTGTAACATGTACACATGAGTTTACTTTCTAGTGAGATCAAATTTAATCCACATAAAGGCCTATTGAAAAGACGAAAGAGCTTGTTATGTGTTTTGAACATAAGCATCACGAATATGCAGCCTTTAATATGTGGCTCATAAAGACACGCCCATCACTAGAGCAATACAACACTTCACATGTGCTTTTCTTACTAGTAAAGCACCTTCGGAGTGTTTTTAAGAGAGAACAAAGTGTTGTGAACTGGAGAAATTGTATATGGCAAGTCCAGGTAGACCTAGGACTGCACATAATTGCTTTTACTAATGAAAAGATTCTTGAGAATGAAATTTTTCTGTTCAACCTGCAGGGTGTTTTTTGCTTTTTTGTTTGTTTGTTTTTAGATAGGATAGACATGCCCAAAGAAAATACTTAAAGAAACAAATTTAAAATTTACTTAACCCTGGTTGTGCATATGACTTTAGTTCTTTGACAGTTGAGTAGAAGATGCAGATTTAGGAGGAAGGAATCTTTGACTGGAAAACCATATAAGTGTCAACTCCCATTGTGGCAATGGTTTTTGAATCTTTCTGGGCCTCCTGTTGAAAGAACAAATCTGAGTATGTAACTGTGTCTTTTCTTCCCATTTTCTGGGACCATATTTGAAACTACTTGGTTTGGTGGATTCTCTTGTCCTATCGAAACATGTTATATTGTAGGGCTGATAAAACACACCAAGTCTTTGACTTTGCTTTCAAATTATTTGTGCGTTTTTTTCTCTATGCATTGCTATTTCAGTTGGTGAAGCTTTTAGGAAATAGGTAGCATTTTTAACATTCTTTATAAGGCATTGTCATCTCTAAGGACCACATCTTTGTTGTCCCCCCAAGAAGCAGCCAGTTCTAAAGAAAAATTAAATTTCTATGCAGCTTTCCCTTCTACTGATGGAGTTTTGCAACCCCAAACCTCCACTATGACGAATTTGAAGTCTTGGTTTGCACTCCTCTCCCTGCCATCCACCTGCCTCTGCCTTGTTCACGGTCAGCATGGTGACTGCAAGGGGCACGCTGTCTGGATTATGTTCTCATAATAAGCATCCTTTCTAATGTTTAGATGTGCCTGAGAAAAACAACCAGTTTTTATTTTCTGCCTTAGTATTTCAATTAGTTTTTCTTTTCCTTTACTGAAAGCTTGCTTGACATGGAGTTGAGGGTAAAATGGGGCTAGAGGGTAAAATGGGGCTAGGGAAGACGTTCCTCCTTGCATAAGGCCCTGTGGCGTTCTTCAGCTTCTGCACACATCCTTCCATGTGGTTTTGATTTTTATGGTGTAAGAGGGTTCTTCACTTCTTGATTCATGTGTGGTATGTTGCTGGAGCCATCATTGTAATTAATCTCCCTGGAAGAAATCTGAAGGTTCAAGCCAGGCAAAGGGAACCCAGAAAAAAGCAGCTGAGCAACATCCCCCTCCCTAGGATTCTTTGACCTTAGGGATGGAGATAACTTTTCCTCTGATCTCATCCCAACCCCCCACAGCAACTCGGTGCAGGGGGTGGTGAGATGGGGGCAGACATTCAAGCCCAGTCAGATTTCAGTCCTGTTCAACATTTCCCAGGTAGTAATAGCAGTTTTCTCTGGAAAAAATTTGATTTATTTATGATTGGAACTTCTTTGTTTTGTTCATTCCAAATGGGATTTTATTAATGCCATGTTAGTTTTTGTTGCTGTTACTTGAACCATTTTTCACTTTTAATTTTGATTAAATGAAATAACCAGGAACATAGAAAGAAAAACCTCTACAGTCTAGAATTAAAGATTAATGTCTTGTTATATTTGGTTCATTCTGTATACAGCAGGTGCCAAAAAATGTATGCACTTTTAAAGCAATGTGATCTATGTGTCACTATTTGAAGTTGAATTGAAGGGGCTGTTACTGGTCAAGTGTACCTAGACAGGCTATATATATCCATATTACTCTATATTTCATACACTTTGGGGGAATGATAGATGGTACTTCCAACAAGATCACTAAAATACATATGTTTGTTGGCACCCTTTGCATACATGCCTTTGTTATTTTTAAAAGGTAAACTGTAGATATTTAGTAAGGTTCTATGAAAGAAACAGTGAATTATTTAAGGAGATAGATTTTACTCTTATACAGACTTTTTACAGTAAGTTTTATAATTAATTAATCTATACCACAAGTCCAAAATATTATGAAACCTCATATTCTAGCAATTAAATACTTACAAGTTATAAGGAACTTATTTTCATTGGAAAGCTTTCTCTAGGGCTTTGGAAATTCTATTTGAAAGGGCAATCCTCCAAGTGTGGTGGCTTACACTTATAATCCCAGCATTTTGGAAGGCTGAAGCAGGAGGACTGCTTTAGTCCAGGAGTTCAAGACCAGACTGGGCAACAGAACAAGACCCTGTCTCTACAAAAAATAAAGAAGTTAGCCAGGCCTGGTGGTGTGTGCCTGGAGTTCTAGGTACTCTGGAGGCTGAGGTGGGAGGACTGTTTGAGCCCAGGATTCGGAGGGTGCAGTGGACTGTGGTTGGGTCCCTGTACTTTAGCCTGGGTGGTAGTGGCACCCTGTCTCAAAAAACAAATGAGTAAAATTTAAAAAATACATTTTGAAAAGGAAAATGCAAAAGATGTAAAACATGCCTGGAAACACACAAAGCTGGAGGATCAGGAACATTTCTCAATATTGACTAACTGTAGTGGAAAAAGTAGAACAGTGAGAGCTCTAGTGATTTTTTTTTTTCCCCCTGAGGTTATGGAATTATAGAAAAAATTTAAGTACTATAACTCCCAGTTTGGGGGGAAAAATGGAATGGAATGGAAAAATGGAATGGAAAGCGACCTTTCTGTGTGATTTCTGAATGTTAAGAGTTTTTAAAGGTACAATCAATCCTAAGATGTGTGTAACTCTAGAGAATGTTTCATTTTGAAAAGACAAGATTCCAGGTGGATGAAAAGAAATATTTTAAGTGTTGAAACTTTAAGAAACAAATACAAGTTTTTCAACATTTATTTTCTTAACTCAAATAGATTTTCTATAATTTTGTGATTTTTGCTATTTCTAGTTGCAACTGTTGTGCTTGTGTGCAACCAAGTAGAGAGGTAAAGGTAAGTTGATTTTAACTGGTTGGTTCCACATCCTTTCTAGAGTTCCTGGAGTTTCCTTTCTTAGAGTTTCTCAGGATTTTTTTTTTTTAAGACAGTCTCACTTTGTCCCCCTGGGTAGAGTGCCCTGGCATCATAGCTCACAATAACCTTAAATTCTTGGGCTCGAGCAAGCCTCTTGCCTCACCCTCCCAAGCAGCTGGGTCTACAGGTGCCTGGCACAATGCCCAGCTATTTTTTAGAGGTAGAGTCTTTCTTGCTCAGGCTGGTCTTGACTTTGTGAGCTCTAACTATCCACCTGCCTCAGTCTCTCAGAGTGCTAGAATTACAGGTGTGAGCCACCACACCTGTCCTTTTCATGATTTCATTTCTTATAAATTGACCTACAGCATTTAATGACAGGCAAGGTGCTTAATGGATATCACCCTTAGTCTAAGTGGTGTACCTTCAGCAACTTGCTCCACTCTCTTTGTCTTAGTTTTCCTGTTTACTGGTTGTTAATAGTGCCTACCTCCTTAGGGCAATTAGAGGATAAGATGGCAATATCTAAAAAGAGCCCGATTAGTACTTAGCACTTAAGAGCAAAAGTTGTAGCTTCATTTTCTGCAGAATTATTTCACAAATGCACAGATGCAGCCCTCTTACCCATAGTCTCTAAAGAATATAGAAAAATATTTGTTGGGTCAAACCTTGAACTTGGCTTGTTATCTTGAATGAATGCTATAAACACAATAGACCACAGGCTTCTTTTTAAAATGCATCTATTTTTTTACTTTACTAAGTTTTCACGGAGTGAGTAGATGCACTGCCTAGCAACCTTTCAAGAATGTTCCTGAGCATACATAGATACGATTTTAATTTTATTAAAAAATAATCTTCTGGAGGTGTGTTGAAGACATGCAAGGTAAAGGATGCCAACTCTTCGTCATTAGCAGAAGATCGCACTTCTGCAGACAACACATGAGGTCACAGATTTCCCAGAGTTCCTCTTGATATACTTCTCATGGCCTCTGACATTTGTAGGATTTAAAATTGCAATTTGAATATTTATGACAAGATTGTAAGCTTTGAATAATGCTTTCTGCTGCATGATTAAATTGCACATTTGTTAATAAGACTTCAAATTCTGGATGATGCCCAGAAGTTATATGAAGTGATATTGAAGAGCAATAAGGTAATAAAAATCTCACAAAAGCTAGTCTTTTGTCTGGTCACTGGTAAGGAAAGGGCTTGCTGGCTGTGCCCTGCTCACCAACACTCACTTTGTAGGAGCAAGTTTCTGCTTCTCCTGGAAGCTTCTATTCTCATCTTGGCTGCCACCTCCTTTTTCTTTGTCTCTTTTGACCTTTCCTTTCCTTTCCTTTCCTTCTCCAAAAACTTGAAATTGTTAGGCATTTACGCATGCTTGCCTTGACTTTTTACCTCTTTAGGATGAGAGGCATTTCATGTTTTATTGACTAATTTACTTATATGAGCCTGACATGCAGAAATGCTCTACTTGAATAAGGTGAATAAAGATGGCACATTGCAAACTTGTTGGCAATGATTAGGAGTTTTTTCAATTTTATCTGCTGGCTAGTCTTTTGTCTGTACACCTGAATAGTTTATTTTATAGCCTGTGATATGGATTGCCCTTAATGGTTTTGTTGGGAGAGGGAATTCTTAGGATGAATATTTAAATTCTTATTTATTTTATGTGTAATTTGGCAGAATTCCATCGATACTCTGGGTAATACTTGAATTATGGACTTGAAGCAGGCACTGTCTCAAACCACTGGTGCCTGTGGTGTTAACAGAACAGGTGTTTCCCCCCCCAATGGTGGTATTGTATCAAGATGCCCCATTTCAGCCCAAGAGAAAAGTTCACATAGCTGGATGTAAGATTGTTCCTTCCCTAAATGAAAGGTTTAAAAAAATGATCAGTGACCATTTTTATTGCTAGTCTTAGTTCTTTTTATTTTCCCCCTTTCCATCATGTTATAGTTAATGGTTTTGTCTACCACTGAATAGACAATTTTCTTCCTTTAGAATCTTTTGAATAGTCTAAAAGAAGCACTTGCTAAATGTTTCCTGGTGTATGTGGGACGGGAAAAAAAAATCTATAATTGTTCTTGATTTGGACATTTCACAAGGCAATCAAACCCCAGATATTATAAGCCCAGATAAATGATAGTGCATTTTATCTTTGCATTTGTGAAATCTTATTACACTGCTCTGCAAATATTCTAAACGTTTTCCTTTCATAGGGCCCTAGGCTTAAATTATAGCTGCTCATTAACAAATGGTTTCCATACTCTGTGAGATGTGTGTGGGCGAGCCTTATTCACGCAGCCACTGCCGCTGCCTTCATTTGCATCTTCTGGAAGGGGAGTGGGCCGTTAGGCATTACCCACACCTGTCTTGGCTTTTTGCATCTTCAAGATAAGTGGTGTTCCATGTTTTATTGAGTAGTTACTGAAATGCGGAAATGCTTTACTTGAATAAAGTGAATAAAGATGGTAAGGTAGGAAGGGGAGATTTAAAATATGTGTTTTCTATTACACAGTTTAATTCCAACCATATCTGCATGGTTGGGAGATATATATATGTGTGTGTGTATATATCCTGGAGTGCCAACTCCATGGCTGTCGGAATGCAGTAGGCAGTTAGCAAATTGTTCATGTTTCCCTCTGCAACACACTTATGTAGATGTAGGAAAGTCCTTTGCTGTTTAAGATGCTGTATCAGTGTAACATATACAGGCAAGATGGCTATCTTTTAATGTCTAGAAAACATGAACTTAATTCAGGTAACCTTGTGTTGCAGCTACATGTGGCTCAGACATTCTTGTCCCCACCCCCAAAACTGCAACACTTACTAGTTTCAGCATTTCTGGATAGTGAATAAAACATCTTTATAATCTCAAATGCGTCCTGTTTTATATAATAAAGGGAGAATGGAATTAACATTCTCAGAATGTTTGGACTTTGAAACCAGGAGCCTACTTACCTGAGTTTTGTCATCAAAATGTTAGTTTTATTTTTTTAACCTCTAAAAATTAGAGAAATTCTGTCTTGATCACCTCCTAAATAAATAGTTTTCTTTCCAGACTGCAGAATCAGTGGCATTTTTATAGCTCTTCATAAACCCACTTTAGGACTGAGTCATAACCATCGGGACATCAGCTTTTCCTGGGATGTGCATTCATAGAGCAAAGTTCTCTTGAGCTTCTACTCGGTGTTTGGCATTATGCTAGATGTGATTACTTATGAGCCAGTAAAAGCATTGCTTTTGCCTTTTTTTCTTTTTTTAGTGGAAACTGATTATTTTTTTCCCTAAAGTTGACTTTGATAATAATTCAAATACAGCTCTAGCCAATAGTGTCCCTTAAAATTCTTGGTCATTAAAACAATGTTTCACACAAGTGGTTCCTTCATTTCTTTCCTCTGGAGCAGTGCTTCTCAACCTTCCTAATGCCACAGCCCTTTAAAACCGTTCCTGTGGTCATGACCCACAGGTTGAGAACTGTGGCTCTGGAGTGTTCTTGCCTTTCAGATATCTGTCCTTTCCTTATCACTGCTCAGGATGCAGAACCAGGCCTCAGAACATTCTCATATCTTCTCTTCTTGCCTGGCTATCCCAATTATAAAGTTCAGTCAAGTTGTTAAGGGTCATCTCTTTAATTTTCTCTCAGATTAAATGTGGAATGAGAGTATACTGGCATGCTTCAGGAATAGAGGTGCTAAGACTATCTTTTTGAGTTTTCTCCAATATACTCCCCCCTCCAAAGTAAAAGAGTAAAAAGTAGAACCAAATTAACTGTTCTGTAGCTGCTGAACAAAAAGCATTTTGGACACAACTTTAGAAATTTTTCTTTTGGTCCTCAATTTGAACCAAGTACTTCTTTGGCACTGTTACAGACACAAAGCAGAGGAAATGTAATCGTTACCTTGCCAAAGTCGGAGAGCCACTCTGCAGGGCTCTGTGTGGGCAGACCAGCGCTTTCTACTCTGTTGCTGCTGCTTTTATCTCTGAAGTTTATACTAGAAAACAGGCAGGATTTGAAAGTGACAAAACATTAACATTACATGTAAATAGAGCAAGCATTTTAATCAAAACAAACTTCTCACTACAAATTGAGTACACTTACCCTTAAGGTTTAAAAGCCTCATTTATCAAGGCACTTACTGTTGCATAATTGCTCTTATCTGCCTCTCTTCCTCAGGCGTAGGCTGCCTGAGGCTGTTTGCACAGTTCACAGCCTCTGAGACTATTTAATGATTCTTCGCCTCTGGTAATAATGGCTATCACTTTTTTTTTAAATTGTTTTTGTATACTTAGTATGTTTCATGCCTGGGCTTTACATCTGTGGTCCCCAAACCCTAAGCCACAGACCAGTGTTGGTCCATGACCTGTTAGGAGCTGGGCCACATGGCAGGAGGTTAGTGGTTGGAAAGCAAGTGAAGCTTCGTCTGTATTTACAGCAGTTCCTCATTATCATATCACCTCCTCAGCCCCGCCTTCTGTCAAATCCCCAGGGCAGCAGTGAGGGCATTAGATTCTCATAGGAACACCAACCCTCCTATAAACTAAGCATTTGAGGGATCTAGGTTCACTCCATGTGAGAATCTACTGTCTGATGATCTAAGGCAGAGCTAAGAGAGGTTTTACTACACACAGTAAATAATAAATCAGTTAGTTGCAGGTTCATACCAAAACCATCCCTGTGATTCCCCAGACCATGGAAAAATGGTCTTCCATGCCACCAATCTCAGGTGCTAAAAGCATTAGACCACTGCTTGATAAGTATTTATTTCATTTACTCCTTGCAACAGCCATATGTAGGTGTGGATTTTTGGCCTTTCCTGAGCTTTACAACTCTTTGGGGACCCTTTTCATCATTGGTTTTGGACTCTTTCTTGCATTTCCCACTTAGTGACTCTTCCAGATGATTTTCTGCCATCTCGATCTTCATTCTGTGATGTCTCTTATCACTCAGCTAACAACCTTGACATTAATTTTCTGGGAAGATCAAAATTATCCACTGAGAGCTCACTGATCTTTTCTGTCAGTCCTGACACACTTATATTTTCCTGTTGTTATATCTGTACTCTCTTATTAAAAGCTTCTTTGTTTACCCATTCTTTTATTATTTATTTTTGTCACTATTCTTTATTTATTTATTTTTAATGGAGGGGCCTGTTGCTTCTACTTATAGTGTTGGTCCCATCTGTTTTCTACCTTACGTGGATGTGATCGCTTTCATTTGTATCTTTCATCTCTCATTACCTACCACTGTCTCTTTTTACTTTCAAAACCTTTAGATATTCTCGATATTACATATAAAACAAAAATATCCTTTGACTCTGCAATTCTTAATGTGTGCTAGTTTTGCTTTGCCATTCCTTTTGTTGTCTGAGATCTGGAGGGGAAAAAATTGTTTGCAATCTCCATAGGACTCTTTACTCATTTATTCATTAATTCCTAAAATATCATAAAGAGAAGAAATCTGATTTTAGTTCATGTTTTGAGGCTGTCTTCTTAAATTGTTTGCTAATTTCCAAGTTTCTCTGTAGATGAGCCCTGCATTTCCATTTGCATGCTGGAAAGCTTCACTTACTTGGCCCACTTAACTTGCCCTAAAATGATTTCTTCTCTATATACCAGCCCCTAGCCCTAACTACACAAATGTAAAAACACACAATGTTCAACTATGGTCTTGCTCAACATTGACTTTACTGTTGATTTTAGTGATTTCTCTGTTCTCTTCTCCAGATTGAAAATTGTGACTACATCATCTATTCGGATCTCACTCAATCTATTAGAAACATTTGCTACTTTTGAATTTATGATGAATTAAATCCACCCTTTGCCAAATTTCTCCTTGCCAACACTCTAGCCCAGATCAATATTTTAGTTATTATTCCAAATGTCTCTTGACTGATTTTCTTCTCCCTATTCATCACCTCCTTCCACTTCCTCCATTAGTTTTAGACATTAAAATGGATTAGTATTTATATTATTACTCTTTGGTCATGTCATTCTTTTGCTCAGATTTTGGAACTTTGCATTGCCTGGAGGTTATTTCTTATTCTCAGTAGGATATTTCATGTTCCGTTTGGTCTGGAACCCAACTTACCTTTTCAACCTTCTTCTGAGACCGTTAAACCTTTACTCTATTCTCCAGTTGAATTCAATGTTTGCTGTTCCCCAGTATGCCTCCAGTTTTCTTTCTTTATGCCTTTTGCTTATGTGAGTTCTTCTCCCCCCTTAACCTGGTCTCAAATATCTCTCCTTCTCAGCTTCCTTCTGCTTTTTGAAATCTAGTCTTCAAGATCCAGTCCAGAAGCCTTTAGTAATCACCCTTAAGAAGTTAGTAGCTCAAAACAGGAGTATTCAATACTTATAAAACAATGTAGCTGTTTTTTAATGCTTGTTTGTACACTGCTTCTGATTGGAGGCTTTTCAAGGATTTCAACCTTATCCTCTATTTTTCTATTCCTCAGAGCCTTCTAGAAATAGGTGCCAAATAATTTTCTTGATGAATCCCTTGTATATACTGTTACTTCAGGCTGCTATAACAAAGTATGGTGGACTAGCTGGCTTATAAGCTATAGAGATTTATTTCTTACAGTTCTTGAAGAAGAGAAGTCCAAGATCAGGGTGCCTGTATGGGCAGGCTCAAGGGAGGACCCTCTGCTGGGTTATAGACTGTCAGATTCTCATCTTCTCATGGCAGAAAGAGATAATCAGTGCTCTGGCTTCTTAGCAGGGCACTAATCTTGTTCATGAGGGCTCCATCCTCATGACCTAACTATCTAACAAAGACCTCATCCAGAAACTATCACACTGGGGGTTAGGCCTTCAACTAGTGAACTTCAGGGGACATAAACACCAGTCTATAACAAAGGGCAAATGTTACAAAAACTCTGTACAGATTGATTGGAGGAGAGAGAAGCAGGGCCAGCTTGGTGTTGATGCTGCTGTATGAGCTCAAGCTTATTTAGTATTTGGCTCTTTTTTTATCCTTTTGGAAGGAAACTTGTGATAACTCACCCTTTAAATGATTCTTTATTTTTTATTCATACACAGGACAACACACTTGAAAGGCACCTTTTACTTTAAGCACTAAAGCCAGACTGTCTAGGTTTGAATCTTGGCTTTATACCTTACTGCTGAGTGACCTTGAGCAAGATAGTAACTCTCTGTGCTTCACTTTCACCCACTATATAGGTGAAAGAATAACAGTAGCTCATATAATGTTTTGTGAATATTAAACAGAATGGCATATAGTGCATTCTTGAGTACCAGCAACTAATATTACTATTATTAAGCAGTAAGAAACTGCAAGTAAAAGAGGGAGGTGCTAGAATTTGGAGTTTTTATTTCATCTGCCAGATTACCAAAGTGCTGTAGTGTTAATACATGAGATTGAGCTCTGGAAACCCTTAATATGTGGCAAATAGGGAAAGAGAGAATGAATGGAAAGGTCAGGAAAAATGATAGACTCTAGTCTGGTTTCATACTTGTGTTGTCATGTACACCAGGAGACCGATCAACTGACTTAATTGTTTTTAAGCCATTCAAAAATATGGATAATGATTTATGTGACACCTAGTAGACACAAAGAAAAACATTTATCAAATAACTTCTGTGTGATGGTAACATGAAGATAAGTATGGGCATACCTCAGAGAGACTGTAGGTTTGGCTCCAGACCATTGCAATAAAGTGCATCACATGAATTTTACTTCCTTTGTTGAGGTCTTAACCCCCTCTAAGTCATCCATGAAAGCTGGAATCAACTTCTTCCAACCTTGTGAATGTTGATATTTTGACTTCCTTTCACAAATCATAAATGTTCTTGATAGCATCTAGAATGCTGAATTCTTTCCAGAAGATTTTAAATTTACTTTGCCTAGATCCGTTAGAGGAATCACTGTCTATGCATTATAGCCTTATGAAATGTATTAATATTAATATTTTTTAAACTTTAAATTACTCCTTGATCCCTGGGCTACAGGATGGATGTTGTACAGGATGGATGTTGTGTCAGTGGGTATGAAAACAGCATCGTTCTCCCTGCACGTCTCCATCAGAGCTCTGGGTGATGAGATGCTTTCAGTGAGCAGTAATGTTTTAAAAGGAATGTTTCTGAGCAGTAGGTGTCAATAGTGGGCTTAAAATATTCAGCAAACCATGCTGTAAACAGATGTCCTGTCATCTAGATTTGTCATTCCATTTATAGAGCATAGGCACAGTAGATGTAGCATAATTCTCAAGGGTCCTGGTATTTTCAGAATGGTAAATGAGCATTGGCTTCAACTTAAAGTCACTAGTTGCATTATCCCCAAATAAGAGAGTCAGCCTGTCCTTTGAAACTTTGAAATCAGCTTTGATTTCTCTTGTCTAGCTTTAAGTCTTAGCTGGCATCTTCTAACTTAAAGTTATTTTATCTCTATTGAAAACCTATTGTTGAGTGTAGCCACTTTAATCAGTGATCTTAGCCACATGTTCTGGGTAACTTACCACAGCTTCATCAACACATGCTGCCTCACCTTGTACTTGCATGTGATGGAGATGGCTACTTTCCTTCCTCAACCCTCATGAACCAACCTCTGGCAGCTTCCAACTTTCTACACCTTCCTCTCCTCTCTTGGCCTTCATAGAATTGAAGAGCGTTAGGATCTTGCTCTGGATTAGGCTTTGGTTTAAAGGAAGGTTCTGGCAGGTCTGATCTATAATCCAGACCATGACAAATTTCTTTATATCAGTGACAAGGGTCCTTTGTTTTATTGTTATTCGCATCTATTGGAGTGCACTGGAATTAATTTCCCTTAAGAGCTTTTCCTGTGCATTCACAGCTTGAGTTGCTATTTAGCTCAAGAGGTCTAGCTTTCAGCCTGTCTTGGCCTTTGACATGACTCCCTCACTAAGTTTACCCATTTCTTACTTTTGATTCGATGTCAGGGTTTTGCACCTATTTCCTTCACTTCAATAATCACAGGGTTATTAATAGAGCTGGTGTTAATATTGCTCTGTCTCCCAAAAGGGAGGTCCTATGAAAATGAGGGAGATGGGGTTGGTAGATACCCAGTTGGTGGAGCAGTCAGAACACACACAGTATTTGTCAGTAAGTTTGCCATCCCATATTGGTGCAATACGTGGTGCTCTAAATCCACAATTACAATAGTAGCATGGGAGATTTCTGACCCTAGATCACTTTGACAGATACGATAATAATGAAAAAGTTTAAAACATTACAACCATTACCAAAACTAAACACCGGGACATGAGGTGAGCACATGCAGTTGGAAAAACAGTGCCAAAAGACTTGCTTGAATGTTAGTTATCACAGACTTCAATTTGGAGTAAAAAACCAAAATCCTATCCAAAACAGTAACAACAAAACCCATTATCTGTGAAGTGTAGTAGATTAAAGCTCAGTAAAATGAAGTATACCTTTGTCACATGGTCTTCTTGTTGGGAAAGCTCAAACTTACAGGATACACTGGTAAATGTATAACCACAGCCCTTTGTTGAAAACTGCTACATTCAAAGATGTGCCACAGGCTTCTTGGCCTGAAAGATGGCTGAGGCCTTGACAGTCTAGGTGCTGAATGTAGAAAGATGGTCAGAGTTCTGTGGAGGAAGTGGAAAGCATCTTTTGCTAAAGATGTTAGCACATTGCGATAATGTAAGTGTGTAATAAACCATGTTGTAAACAGATGTGCTGTCATCCAGGCTTTGCTATTCCATTTATAGCACCAGGGTAGACTTAACATAATTCTTAAGGGCCTTAGGATTTTCAGAATGGTGAATGAACATTGGTTTCCACTTAAAGTTATTAGCTGCATTAGCCCTAACAAAAGAATCAGCCTGAGGTAGGTTTTTTGAGGGGTGGCGGGAGTATTTGGTTTTGTTACTTTACATTTTAGTAAAGATCTGTTAAGATAGCAAAGCACCAGTGAGGGTTTACTTGTTCTGAATGGTCTGAAGCAAATGGTCATTGTTAATTCCAGCAAGGACGTTTCTTTTCCTGTGGGTTTAAAAATTTTTTTTTTTATTTTAATTCAAACATTTTGAGAAGTTGCTTTCTAATATTTGGAAGATAATATAGGCAAATTCACAAGATGCCTGTGTGCCTATATCTTAGGAATATTTCTCATGATTTTGTTAAGAAATATAACAATTAGCCAGCACATAGGTAGATTGCTGTGGTGCGTGTAGTGACTCCAGAGCCCCATCCCTCATCCAGAAAAACTGAAACAGTCTCTTCGTAATCTCATTCAGATTCTGTGTCTAGGAATCACAAAAACTTAATCAAAATGATTAATAATTAATTCTTATTTATAATATTGAACATTCTGCAGACACATGTTGGCATCTCGATGTTAACAGAAAATAACTGGGCGATTATTGGCACACTTAGTACCTTAGGTAGTAAAGTGGAGAGTTCTGTAGATTTGTGACTGTGAAACTTTAGTTTTGAAATTGTTTACTGTAAGAAAGTAAAACACTAGTTGAAATTAAAAAAAAAAAGAATTGGGGAGAAATCGACATTTGCTATAAACTTGTGCTATTGATCTGGAAACTACCAATTGTGTCTGTGATACTAGTTCATACTCAAAGGTGAGACCTAACATAAGAAAACAGGTGGAATTCGGTGGGAAATGTCACCAAATCATTGACTTGTCCTTACCTGGTGGCTTACTGAGGAGGAACTGGAGAGGGCAGCAATTTGAAGATAATGGTATAGTTCAGAGAAGAAGTTTAGATTTCTAAAGATAACCAGATACTCACGGAATCATTCGGTCTTTTGTCCCGATTATGTTGCTTTCTTGGAAAAGGGTTTTGGTTCTGTTATGTTTTTTATCTTCCTATTAATAAAAAAAGGCAAAAACTTAGAAAATGTTTCCATAGAGGGAGCATTTGATAGACCATGATCATTTAAAGTAAAACAATACAGCCAAACGTGAAGAGCATACTGAGCAGGAATCTGATTGCTCCTGTGAGGTTCTTGCGAGACTGACTGTTCTGTGCATTCACATCCATCTTTTCGGGGGATCTGGCACACTTCACCAATGCCCAGTTCAGGAAGTCGTTTTCTTTAACCATGACCTATCTGAGCACAGCAAAATCTGTCTCTCCTTTGCTGCTGCTGTGTTGTCCTACCTCTTTTACTGGGCTTCTGTAGTTGTCATTGTGAGTCCGAAAGGAAAGGGGAAAAAAAAAACACATGAAGAATTTTATCACAACAAATTTCAATCTAAACCACAGATAGAGGATCCCTCCTACATCCATTCCTCAGAGGCAACATTTTTAAAGGTTGTTCTTTACTCACTTCATCTGTATTGTATCTTTGGTCTCTGGTAGAGCATTTTAAAGCAAATCTCCGATTTGTTATATCCTGTATTTTCCTTATTCATCTATCAAATGCTCTGTCAAACCACAGTGCCATTATCACACTTATCAAAATTGCCAGTAATTCCTCAGCGTTACTGAATACCCACCACAACCCAATTTCTCAGATTGTTTCAGAAACACTTTTTAAAAAATAGGTTGTGTCAGGATACTAGTTGGAGGAACAAGGACATTCTAAAGACATTTAAATAACTCTTTATTCCTGATGTAATTAGAACAAGTGAGGAGGAAAAAAACCAGACCCCCATGGGATTTCTTAAGTATTTTGTGGAAGGAACTAATACTTTCTGTCAATGTTTTGTCCTTAAGGAGCACCATGATCTATCCCCCGAGAATGAGCGAGCCGATGCACTTTTTAAACAATGTAAACCACAGTTTCTGGTTTAATGAGAGATTACTTTTCACATTGCATTCCGTGTCAGTGCAGATGCAATGATTTCATGTTCTAAAGTTAGTCCTGCAATTACTGTTTTGATTGCTCTTAGAAAAATGCATACAAAGAATACAGTGACTCAGCGGAGGGTGCTGCCAGTGGGTTGTAGTTTTTAGCTTTCCAGATATGATGGAATTGCATAAAGAATGTCGAAGTCGGAGTTGCATTTCTCTGCTCCCGGGTCCTTTCTCTCCACATGTCAGCACCAGCACCAAGCGCACCTGGCTCCCTCGTCTTCATCTTATCTTTTCTAGACGTTGACAAGAGTCTGGGGAGCACAGTTTACAGACTCCATAGCAAAGATCTCGTCATAAAACTCTGTAGCAAGAGTTTGTCCTGAATAGGAAGTTTTCAGTTTCCTTGGGATCAGAGATTTGTAGAGCTGTACTTGCTCTTAAAATAATCCAGTGATTCCAGAGAGGTCCACTTTTGGCTGTAAGTGAAAGCCATGCAGCACCTCAGGCTCTGGGCTAATTGAATATTACAAATATGTTAAAGGACACTCTGAATAAAGACATGGCACCTACCTTTCAGACACGCCAACTTGGGGGGTAAGAGTAGAGCATGGGGAAGATTACTGGTTTGGAGGGGAGGAAGATGAAATCAAAGAACTCAGGTAGAGGTTCTTACAGTGATCTAGGCACTAGTTGATTAGCAGCTAGACTAGGACTATGTTCTTGGGCACCAAGGAGGAATGCTGGAAAGGTTTAGAAATATCCTCTTCTACCCTTGTGATAAGTCAAATCTATCAAGTGTAGAACATATACTTCTTAACACAATAATTAAGTAAATGAGGTGAAAGTTATGTTAGTTTGATGTAAGCATTCCAAATTGTATAAAAAGATCAACACATTTTATCCCACAAATGCATAAATGTATTTGTGATTTATGTGTATATGACTTAATAGTAGGAAAAAAAAATAGAAATATCCGCCTAACTTGATGATATATACTGCATCTGAGAGATGGAACAAGGTGGCCGTGACCAAGAAGTTGTGCTGCCAGGCACAGTAAAACATGTATCGGGCATCTGATAAGAGATGGGTAAGAGGAAGTCTATTTTTATTTTACTATCTTAATTTTGAAATCATAGACAGCCTAGGGGAAATGTTCAATATTCAGCTTATATGACTAGGACACAATATTAATAGAAACAGGAATTATTGATTTGGAAGATAAAGCTATTTATTCATTTACATGAAGTACATGAGCCCTCAGGTACCAGAAAGTATATTAAGGTATGATAGTGCTAAAAAATTGTGTCTGCTTTTAAGGAGTTCATCATTTAGTAGAAACAAAGATAAATTAGTGGATTCTCAGAGGATAGACAGACCATGTGGGAACCATGTATGTTATTGGATATTTGTGATTATGCATAGTCAGGGTTAAATTTGGTGGACTCTGTACCTTCCTCTCCTTTCCCTTCCTTTTCTATTCTTGTTTTCCCTTTAAAAAAATCTTCATTGTTTCTGATCTAGACGTGGTGGTTCAGGTATCCTACCTGTGCTAAGTCTATACCTGTACAAGTTGCATGGCTGGTGTGGGGCAAAAACCTTCTCTCCTTCCCTTTTCTATCACTGTTCTCTGCCAATCTAAGTCCATTGCCTCTGCTTGGCCAATTGTGTTACAGGCAAAGTGGGGACAACAATTCTTTTCTATCACCTTTCTTTTCTTCCTCTTTCTCATTTGTGCCAGAAATGGAGGAAGCTAGTAAAAAATCAAAATAACCTCAGCAGATTGATGTAATCCTGGTCTAAAGTCACTCTTTTCCTCTCACACTTAGAAATAAACAAATTCCATTAATGAAATCTTTAATCCTAAACATTCCCAGGGTAAATAAATACTGTTTTTAGATTTTCATTAATGGTCGATCTTAAATTTTCAGTGTATGAAGTTATGGTCTTCTATTCCTTTTTTTTTCTGTAATGTCATTATTATATTCACCCAGGTGACACTTAATACATGTTCCTGTATTCTGCAAGAACTTTTGCAGACATAAAGGTTGATCTTTTTTAACAAATGGATTGACAATCTACTTTGCGAATTTCTCAAAGTGTAGGGGATGCATAGTGTTTTAATGATCAGTAATACAGTATAATTTTTTTAAGTTGGTAGCATAATAAGGCCATTTAGTTACACCACAAGAAAGGAAGACTCATAATGGACTCCATCTGTTTACTCTTACAACTTCCTGAGTCAAGTTTTCTGCACCGTGTAATGGTGATCCATTAGTGATGCAAGATCTTTGGGATCTTTTAAGTACCCTCTTTATAGCCATTATTTGAAGGGAGATTATTCTGGTGGTAGGTTCAAGCCTATAACACCATGACTGTTTCAAGTTATGCCTATTGCAGTTTGGAAATGTAACTTAGATACATATCCTGTGAAATACAAGAATAATTTAATAATAGAATTGGTTGAACTTGAAAGAAATCAATCAATGGGAGACACCGTTTCTCTCTTTCTCTTCCTCTCTTTCTCTCTCCTATGAAATGGTCTTCTTAAAGATTATTAACACAGTAACAATCAGCAGTTGAAAAATACTTGCCAATTTTTCAGGGACCACAGGTACCATGTAGTGATTTCAAAGAGCATTAATACACTTGATACTGTAACAGTTGGAAGGAAGCAAACTGCATGATTGACAGAAATACAAGAAAGAGAATCATTTTCCAAACAAGGAATGGCTTCTCTTGTTATGAGTTACAGTTGGGCTTTCTCAGAGTTCTTTCAACTTGCTTCAGATGGCTGAATAAGGAGCCCCTCCTCTGGATCTCCACAGGAGCTTGGATACACCTCTGCCGGAGCATTTGCCATATTATACTGGTTTTGTTTTCATATAAATTCTAAAGGACTATGGGTTCCACACCAGTCAGTTTCCCAGTAACTTCTGGGATCCAGCATCCATCATGGGTTTCCTCCCTTGCCCAGACACTCTCGAATCACTGTCTGCAGCTCATCAAGTCATTTGGGAGAGCCTCCCTCTGGCCGTTGCTTATGGCAGTCAGGTCTGCTTCTGACTTTCAAGCTGCTGACATGAGGGCCATGGTGGGTTCTGTGGAGGAGGAGAGATGCTGGCACCATCTCAAACTGTATGCTGTAGTTTGGTCATGGTCATGTGCGTGATATTGCTCATCTAGCTCTAATTCCTCCCCTTCCTAACTTTTAGAACTGAAATCCAGGCCAGAGGATCTGGCCAACAGAATATGTTTCTCTTTCTTTCTTTCAGTGTATATGTTTAACCTATTCTAAAACTCTATATTGCGAAGCTTTTGTCTTCATCCCTCATTATAAAAGAAAATAAAAGCAAACAAACAATAAAAAACGGAGGTGGAGCTAAGCAGAGAGGGACAGTTTCTGCTAAAAATGTTTAAACTCTAGCTACTAAAAAGATAAAACTTAGCCAGGTATTGTGGTGCACACCTGTAGATCCAGCTGCTCAGGAGGCCGAGGCAGGAGGATCACTTGGGCCCAGGAGTTGGAGGTTTCTGTGAGCTATGACGACATCCTGCACTCCAGCTGGGGTGACAGACCCCGCTGAGTTCACACTGGTGTCCTCATAGATTCTGAACTGTAAGGACAGGGACTGTGTTTATCTTTGATCCCTGGCACTTAACACAATGTAAAGAGCCAAAGCTAACTGGAGGAGGAATTAGGGCAGCATCTAGGTTAGACGTAACTGTTTCTCAACTCATTTCAGCTGGAATCCCTCTCCTTCTCAGCCATTAAGGAATATTAAGTATGTCAATAGTTTACTCTTGGTGCCCCAGTTCTATTTCAGGATTCCTTTCTGTGGAGAAGATGTTTGGTGTTTGTTTTCTTTCCCTTGAGTCATCAGTGTTCTTGGGAACACTGACACACATCATCTCACAGACGCTGGGTCATGTAAGAGTTTTGTGGTAGGTAAGGCTTCCTGATCCTCCACATTTGTGGCAAATTAAGTGATTGTTGTAGGCTGCATTGTTCTGTGTTAGGTATGGAACTTGTGAGGATAGAGTATTTGAGCTGTTAATTTTATATAGCAGAGGAATTTTTAAAAATATATTACGTTGAATATTGCCATGGTATTTAAATTGATCAAAGTCAGTTATAGACTAGGTGCTAGCAATAAATAGCATCTTATCTGTAATCCTTCCAATAATCCTTAGAAACGGACTGCATGATTTTATCCATAGAGGACCAGAGACTAATATTTTAGAATCTGAAGTTTGTAAGACTCTGTAGAAATGCCTCAGTTCTGCCATCACAGTGCAAAAGCAGCTGCAGAAAACATTATGTGATGGGCTGAACATGGCTGTGTTCTGACTACGTGTTATTTAGTATAGCGACATGTAGTGGGCCGGATTTGGCAGGACAGCTGCAGTTTGTTGACCCTTGTTTCAGAGGGTCTTATTTTGGTGAGGCATTTGGGATTCATGTTAAGGGGCTTGCCCCAGGTTACCTTGCCCCAGCGGCACCAGGATTTGAACCAACTCCATTTTGTTATAATTAAAAAGGAAATTGGTAGTAAGACGCTCACGTTTTCTGAGTTATGAGAGTTTGCTGCCTGCAAGGCACCACACAGTGTGCCACAAAAGGACCACAAAAGCAGCCCCAGCTGTCGCTTCCTGCAGTTTCGAGGTGAAGTGGTCAGTGAAGGGCATTCCTCCTACCTGCTAAAGTCACGGAGGATGACAAGGCATCAGGGTCTTCAGACATTTTTTATTACTGGTAAAGCTAATAAATAACATAGTACAAAAATGGGCTGCTTGATTTCATACCTTGGATTGCGACAGGTTGGCCCAACCAGGTACACACAGTGTAGGCGACCACAGGATTCCCTGTGGAGGCTGCTGTCACTACAGGAACGGCAGGAAGGTTCCAGAGAGGAAAGCATGGAGGGGGTGCTGGTCACAGTGATGTGCAGGTCCTCATCCCATATTTCCTGTGCAGAGGACTGTCCTCCCCTTTGTGGGGAAGCATTAGTGAGAGGGAGGAGATTGTGGCTAACTGAGCACATGCCCCAGGAGGAAGGACAGGCTGGGGCGGGGAATAGGTGTCCTCCCTTTCCTGCCAAGGGAGAGGCAGGGGAACAAGCACGCTGCTTTGGGATTTGCAGGGAAGAGAAAGTGCTTCTGGGTAGGAGAAAAGGAAACATTTGCCATTGTCCCATGTCAGTGGGACATGTTTCTGTGAACAGTTTTTATTTTGGTATGTGAGATGAGGGACCAAGATAAGCCAGAAAAGGAAAGAGCGGTTTGGGAGGTTGATGCTATTGCTGGGTGACACCCAACGTGACCAAATGTCTTGATTTGCAGGACACTGGGGTTTCAGCACTGAAAATCTTGCATCCTGGGACATCCCTTAATCTTGGTGAGCTGGATGGATGGTTGGTCTCTGGAGTGTCACAAACTCGGAGTTCCATTTTGGGGGTGGTAGAGTACATTGAATGGCTACATGTCTGGCAGGTGGAAGTCACCACACTGGACTTTTTGGTATAGTTATATCCTGAGGTTGAGCCATTGGACATTGGGAACCAGCGAAGATTTTGGAGGGTACGAAGTTTACCCTGACTCTCAGGGTATGTAAACACATATAGAGGAGCTTGTGGACTGTTGAATATAAAACTGAATGAGAATGTATTAGGGGGAGAAATAAAACATCAAGAAGAATACTTTTTTTGAGGAGGATGAAAACCTAAAAGAAAGAAATATGATCCCTTTTTATTTTGATCAGCCTCTGAAAAGTTATTAAGAATGCAATTCTCAAAACTATCCTGATATGTTCATTTTAATGGATAATGTTGATTTGGAATGAATTGGTAATAATTAAAGTCATATTTCCTTTTTTTTATTGCAAGCGCTCTCCTTTTGTGTTTTTCCAAGTGAAAATATTATTGTAATGAGGGATATATTTCCAGTAAGGTCCTTGAAATTGTTTAAGAATTGTTGTCATTATCCCAACCATATTGAATGTTGCACCGGCATCTGGTGATTCAACCAGGTTGATCAGATGAATGATGGATCTGGCCAAGTGCAAGGGTAGACACTGTACGGTGGTTTCTTGTTGCCACTGAACAAATAATCAGGCTGGACCAGCTGAAGATGCTGTTCACGCATTGTCAGTGTCTTTCAGTCAGTAACTATTAATGAGTTAATCAGTTGGATATGTTTGACAGTCTTGAGAGGGAAGAAAATGATTTGTTTGACTGTGTATGTCTTTGAAATAATGAGCCTTATCCTCTAAGACAGTGGTTCTCAACCTTCCTAATGCTGTGGCCCTTTAATACAGTTCTTGTGGGTCGCGACCCACAGGTTGAGAATCGCTGTTCTAAGAAATACCAGAAGTTGACCCCATGATTTGCTCAGATATTCTAAGAAATATAGAAGTGATTACTGGTTACTTGGAAACACCAGGGGCCGTTTTACAAAACTACTTCACTGCTATTGATTCTTACAAAAATTACATTAATTATTTTGAAATAGCTTGGTTATTGCTTCTCTTGCTTAATCTGGGATTGATTGCATTGTTTTCATTTTGAAATGCTTTCAGACTTAGGAGAGAAGTTAAAAAAATTGTAAATTTCTGTATACTATTTACCCAGATTTTTTATATATTAATAGTTTACCACCCTTCAAACTTGCTATATCATGTTATGTATTTATCTATTTTTCCTGAAATTTTACAGGTAGATTAGAGACAATTCTCTTCACCTCTAAAAATATCAGCATTTATTTTCTGAAGATAAAACCTGAAGACAAAAACCTTCTCATTTATAACCACAATGCATTTATTAAAATAAGGACATATTGACACAATATTCTAATCTAGAATACAGAATATATTCAAATTTTGCCAATTGTACCACTAAAGTTTTTCAGAATCAAATAATTGTTTTGGATCTAATCTAGGATCATATGTTGCATTTAGTTGTTATGCTTTATTTCTCCTTTATTCTGGACCAATTCTTCAGCAATTCATTTTCTTTTGTACCTTGACATCTGAAGACTACTGACGAGTTCTTCTTTTCAGTATTCCTCAATTTGGTTTGCTGATGTGCCCTCATGATTAGATTGACGTTCTGCATTTTTCCCAGGGATAGAAGTGAAAAGGTTCTGTGGATGACATCAGGAAGCACATGATACTTGTTCCCTGGTGATACTAATTTTGATCACCATGTTGAGGTTTCTTTTCTGTGAAGTTACTAGATGTCCCTTGAAATAAATATCTTTTGGGAGATACTTAGATAGTAGGTAAAATCTTATTTCCCATTGTATATTTTCTCAGTGGTTTTATCTCTTGCCTGAAATAACTACTACTTTGGTGATTTCCAAGTGGCAATCTTCTAATTTCTCATTTTTGCTATATTCTTTAGTTGGTATTCTACTGCAAGGCAGAACCTCTTTATCATTCACTTATTTATACCAGCAAGGATTCAGGTTTTATTTCATTCAATGGATTCTAATCCCATACTGTCATTATTAATTCTGTTGCTCAAACTATCCCAGATTGGACACCAGACACTGGGAGCTCCTTTAGACTTGGTGTTTTGGGCAAGTTCTCATCACTCTTTGAACTCTCCTCTGCATTTTGGCACAATATGTCAACATGTACTTTCCCTGACCCAGCCTTTGAATGCAACCGCATTTTTCCAACGAGCTCCTTTTTGTTGAGAATGGTCCATGTATTTAGAAAACAAAATCTGGTTGCTAAATCTGCTTATTGTTGTTGGGATGTCGTTGCTTCGGTGACTTCTCAGTAAACAAATCTTGGAAGTGGTATGTATACATGTGTGTACACGTTCACACACAGATTTGATTCTTATTTCTTTTCTATTTTGAACTCATTTCCCTATCCTTGTTAATATTTGACCTAATAAACACATGACCCTGAAGGTCAAAATGATACAAAAAGAGGTGTGTATAACTTCCTGTCACTCCTCCTTTCTACTTTAAGGATTATCTTGTCTAGTCTGTTTCCACCTGCATACTGTAGGTAAGCAAGCTTATTATTCAGGTCTATTCATCTTCTATATCCTTTTGTACAAGCTAATAGATGTTTATATTTTCATGCTTTCCTTTTGTTCTGATATCAAAAGTAACATTAGATATTCCTTTGTACTTCACTTTCTTTGCTTAACAGTATATTTTGAAAATAACTCAATACCAATGTAGAGATCTCCCTCAACATTTTTATTAGTGACTTTGGCCGCCCTGTCCTTTGCTGCAAATATACAGTACATACAAATTATGGATGTAACATAATTTGTCCAGTTACTCTCCTGCATAATTTATCCAGGTTGTCTCCAGTAGTTTGCAGACAAAGGAGGGGAATTCAGGACCTTGAAAGATACCTGCACTCCCATATTTATCACAACACAGATCGCAAGGGATATTGGTGCAAAGAATAACCTTGTACACCTAGTTGCAGATAGTACAATTTTTTCATTTAGATAACTCAATCCAACTTTTTTTCAAGTTGGCTTTAATGAAGAAAATTCTACCTTTTCTTTATTTGAAAGTATCCTCAGTATATAAAACTGTTAAAGTTTCTTACTTTTATATATAGAAATACACCATATTGGGACTATACACCATGAAATTTTAGTAATCTAATTCATGTTTAATGTGTGGTCAAAAGAGCCCTTATGCTTCCTGGCTTTTTATTATCTTAGGTAATCTGAGTAGCTTCTAACGAGACCTTCTAAAAGAATTTGGGAAACCGGTTTTATAGCCGTAATTGAGACACAACTCTGCATAACTCCTTCCATGCACCACTTCCTCCTCCCTGTAGTGGGTACAGGCCTACCAGACCACAAGCATTGCCATGTACTTTCCAAATTAACAGTCATTCTTTTATTTTATTGTTAACTAGTCTTAGGGACAACTTATTTTCTAAACACTTGTTTGTCTAATGCCTATTACCTGTGACCATAACAGCATATCCTGTTATATAGCACCATATATATTGTGAATTTACAAGTAAGACACTTACAGGGCTGCTCTGTAACACAGGTACTGTCAGTATTGCTACTTTTCTATCTGTCACCACCTACTAGGAAGTCAATCTGAATTGTATTTGTACATCCTTTCTCTCGTGTACATATTTTGCTGGCGTTTTAACTTTTAATCTAAAATCAAAGCGTATCATTTTGGTTCAGATGCTATGTGTTGTGTTTTATCTGATCTTCTTGCACTTGAACTCGGGTTTCCATGACAAAGACTCTGTTGTTTCTGCACTGATTGGCTTTAACCAGAAGCTGGTGCTTTCGAAGCTTCCTTTATGAATGGGCTCTGGGGCACTGTGGCATGCTCCTCGGGGATGCTTAAACACTATGACATTTTTCTCAATTCCGAATTTCCTGTATTTGATTAAAGTGATATAACCATATTCCCTTGCATTAGCCATGAAGAGGGATTGTTCATTTTTTCTGAAGAGTAAATTAATCATGCAAGTACTAAGAAAGTTTACTCTGAAAAGTTGATTGAGTCATTTTGTTATAAGGGGTCAGTTGATCTCACTCCCTCGACTCTCCCTCTCTTCATATTATCATTTTAGTTACATCTGTAATACACAAATATATCCTCATTGTACAGGAGAAGGAAAAGCAAAAAGCAGGTCTTCCATGCCCTCTACTATTGCCTTTCTCCAGATGCAACCATTGCTATTTTTAAATTTATTTTTTATTATATGTAATGTATACAGTTTTGATATATGTATCAAGTGATTACTCAAATTTCCATATCTATCACTTTCTATAGCTATGTATATACATGTTAAGAGCACCTGAAATATAAATTTCTGGTATTTTCTTATGTGTTTATACTCGCCCCCCAAACACTGAACCAATCCTGAATTTTTGTGTTACTGTCAGAAAGAGGAATAGCCTTTCCTTTCCTTGTTGGAAATTGCTCAGACAGTGTAACTACTCCATGCACACTGGCTCTGTGTGTGCTATTGGAAGATGAGAAAGAATACTTTGAGAAGGAGACTGGTTCTAGAAGGTACTACAGAGGGAGCCTGTGTGTTTGCTTACAGGGTGGTTAAGATTAGGGATTGTTATCTTGGCAGGACTTTGTAGCATGATGGGGAGGTAACCAGCTAAACCATGAATCCGAGATGCAACATGAATATTGCCAGCTGACAATTAACTGGAAGATATAGTGAGATTTTTGTTAATGAACTGTCAAGTCTAGGGAAATTGTTGTGGGTGGTTGTTCTTCTAGATGGTTCCTTTTCAGGAGGAAGGTAACAAAGCTATCACTTTCACTTTCTGAGTGCATTACCAGTGATGCTCTGGGCCAACCTAAAACCATACACTGTAAGTGGAAGACATGATTCCTTATCCTTACCCAGAGCACACTAAACATGTACTTTAAGCTGGTAGGAGTTAGGTATTTCCTACCTGTGTTGTGTGGAGGAGAGATGAGGCTTTGTATTCAATTACATCCATGTTTTAAACTGAAAAGGAACAAGCCTTAAATAATCAGGAAGAACTTAAATAAATTTCTACTTGGTTTCATTTATGGAATATTTTCACTCTGCCTAGGGAGCTGGTACCCAGCTGGAAAGTGGCAAATTCAAAGTGGGAGGGAGGGAGAAGGTTTTGGGGGAAAAAATCCATTTATCTACAAGTCTTTGTCAGCTGAACTGAGTAAATTAGTTGATTGTTTGGCAGAGAAGCACAACTGATCTACTTTTCAAATCAATAAACTCTACAACATGAGATTTTCCGAAATGGTTGAGACAGATTTATGGATTTGGAAGGTGAATGTTGCACTAAATCCTGCATGCCTGTCTTGTTTTATTTATTTATTTATTTATTTTTATTAAATCATAATTGTGTACATCAGTGCAATCGTGGGGCACAATGTGCTGACTTCATATACAATCTGAAATATTTTCATTGAACTGTTTAACATAGCCTTCCTGGTATTTTCTTAATCACTATATGAAGAGATTTATATTCTGCATTTAGTAAGTTTCATCTATACCCTTCTAAGATGCACCATAGGTGTGATCCCACTAATCACCCTCCCTCCACACATCTTCCCCCTTCCCTTGTCCTTTTCCCCATATTTTTGTGCTATAACTGGGTTTTAGCCTTCATGTGAAAGCTATAAATTACCTTTATAGTGGGGGTGAGTACATTAGATACTTTTTCTTCCATTCTT
The DNA here is from genome assembly GCA_963573935.1 of Arctocebus calabarensis. NCBI lineage: Eukaryota > Metazoa > Chordata > Mammalia > Primates > Lorisidae > Arctocebus > Arctocebus calabarensis. The sequence continues at coordinate 361 of CAUYON010019334.1, read as the reverse complement.
GAGATACTTTGCTAAGAAGAAAATGTTCAGCTCCATCCATGTAAACATGGTAAAGTCTCCATCTTTCTTTAAGGCTGCATAGTATTCCATGGTATACATGTACCACAATTTATGAATCCATTCGTGGGTTGATGGGCACTTGGGCTTCTTCCACGACTTAGCAATAATGAATTCTGGTACAGATATCTTTATTGTGATGTGATTTTTGGTCTTCTGGATGTATACCTAGTAAAGGAATTATAGGATCGAATGGCAGATCTATTTTTAGATCTCTAAGTATTCTCCAAACATCCTTCCAAAAGGAATATATTAGTTTGCATTCCCACCAGCAATGTAGAAGTGTTCCCTTTTCTCCACATCC
>CAUYON010019329.1:0-19294 GCA_963573935.1 Arctocebus calabarensis | reverse complement strand
GATCCTGTTTGTTAGGATCTTATTGAATATTTTTGCATCAATATTCATTAGTGATATTGGTCTGTAGTTTTCTTTTCTTGTTGGATCTTTTCCTGGTTTAGGGATCAAGGTGATATTCACTTCATAGAATGTATTGGGTAGGCTCGGCGCCTGTGGCTCAACGGGTTAAGGCGCCAGCCACGTACACCTGAGCTGGCAGGATCGAATCCAGCCCCCGAGCCCGCTAAGCAACAATGACAGCTGCAACCAAAAATGGCCGGGCGTTGTGGTGGGCGCCTGTGGTCCCAGCAACTTGGGAGGCAGAGGCAGGAGACTTGCTTGAGCCCAGGAATTGGAGGTTGCTGTGAGCTGTGATGCCATAGCACTCTATCCAGGGTGACAGCTTGAGGCTCTGTCTCAAAAAAAAAAATACAGAAAAGAGAGAAAAAAAAAAAGAACAAATAAAGTAAAAAATGAGAATAAAAATAAAAATTAAAAACTAAAAAAAATTATGTATAGAGGAAGGGACCATCTTTAATAGGAATATATATGTTTCAATATGTCTCTGGGATACCAGGTGACACTTTGGGTTTTTTAGGAGATGGGGAACAGAGCTAACAAACTTTATGGTCCTTATTCCTTACTTAGTTGCCTTTGGTGATTGCTTGATTGTTTCCTTAACATTTGGATACTGCTGGGTTGTGATCATAAAGCTCTCCAGAATCCTTCCAGAGCAGGTCTCACAGTTCCCTCTGAGAACAGTTCCCATGGGGTGTGGAATACCTCAGTTTGTGCCAAGAGTGGAGTTCTGATCCCAGCAGGCAGAACTAAGACAGCAGGGCTTTAGACCCCTGCGAAGACCTCTCATGAACTTCCCACAATGGCAGCCCGCTGGCCATAAGACCTTCCCAGTATGGTTGTCTTGCCAGCCACCAATCCACTCCAACTGGCATTCACATCTGGTTGCTGTATACTGTTTGAGTCTGCCTATTTTTTTAAGCTTCCCACTCAATTCACAGCTTCCCCCCACCCCAAAACTGAAAGCTCCAGAAAGGCTTCCTCCCATCCTGGACCTCTGTTGGGGGGCTGACTGATCCTGGTGGGTTGCGATCACCTGCCTAATGCATCAGATGTCCACTACTTTGGATCATGTGCTGTATTTAGCTCACAACCCCCTTCCTGTGCTCCCTGAGCTGTGACTCCAGGCAAGGTCCCCATGCTAGATGTGGCTGGGTTCTCTCTTTTTCCCTAGTTGTACTAGGAGAGCTCACCTCAATGATCCTTCTGGTCCACTATCTTACTCTGCTTGGTTTGTTCCATTTTTAAATTTTTAATTGTGGTAAAATATACTAACAAACATAAAATTCAGCTTCTTAAGTCTTTTAAGTATATTTCAGTAATATTAAGGATATTGATATTGTCATGCAGCCATAAATTAATGTACTAATAAATATAATAAAAAATATATTGGAACTTATTTTATGGCTTGATATGTTTTTTCAAGATTTAGAGTATAGATATAGAATTCAATAAATATATGTGAGATTCTATTGACTGTTCAAATCTTTGAAATAATGACTGGTTTTTTTTTGTCTACATGTTTGATTATTTACTAACAAAGGAATATTTTACAATCTGTATGTTAGACTACTAGTTATCCTAATCCTTAACCCTCTCCCTCTGGGAGTCTTGCTATAGCAGCTTCTTGGTTCTGAAAGTTACAGTTAAATTTTCCTTCTCTTCACTGACAAGGTATGTTCCACACTTCATCCCATTCATGATACAACATAGGGAATTCATTAGACTTCAAAAATTAAATTTTCCTCTTTTAGGATGAGTAGTTTCATCTTAATTTTTAAAAGATGGAATTGGCAATGTCTTATTATGGTGTGCATAATACTTGAGAAAGCATTAAACACACTTAATTTTAGTTCTTACCAATATTTTAGTGACAGTTGTTTGCCTGGGATGGTGTTCTTAGGTTGGGGCCTGAGAACTGACTGAACTAAATGACCACACCTGCAATATGCTTATATCCCTCAATTCAAAAGGCCAGAATGGATTAGAATTCAATTTTAAAATGTATATAAAACTTCCTCTGTGTTAACAGATATTTCTTGGAGCTGCTACTCATGGAAGATTACTCTGTGTGTGGAGATAAAGGTCTGGTATTGTCATTAAAATAACAACCTCTATTTAGCATATCCAAGTTCCTATGTGAAAGTCCAAGTGGCCAAACCTCCCAAAGAGGTAACTCTTTTCTAGATACCACAGTTGTAATTTTGAGCCTGTAAGTAAAAAGAGGCCTTAGCAAATGTTCATGTATATTGAATGACATTTAGATCACATTAGAAGGCTCATATTAATAATTTCCTTTTCATTTCCTTCCATAAAATTGAAGGTTAAGTATATTTCATTTTCTTTTGCCACATGGAAGAATATTGTCCTTTAACAATGGATTTTTGATTTGTGCTGAGACTTGAGAAAAGTTGATTTTCCTTTCTGAAAGCTAATTGTTTTCTGGGGTGCACAATTGTCAAGGACATTGTCTCTAAGTACTCAAGAGTGAATTTGAAAATTCTAGAAAGCTTTCTTTGCATGAAATGAAGTTATCAAAAAAGATATAGGCAACTGGTTATGAAATAAATACCAAGGTCTTCTGAAAATATTATATTTTTCTTTCATTACCACTTCATAATGGGATGCAAGAATTCTGTTTTATAGTCTAAACTAAGAACAGCATGTATTGATCTCTTGTCTGTACTTCAGTCTAATGTTTTAAGTTTACTGTTCAGATATAGTATAGCTATATACAAGCAAAAGGAACTTTCAAAGATAGAGCGTATATTATTAAAGCAGTCCATTTTCTCAGCGACCATTTATGTCTGCTTTAGATAATTAGTGAGATCTTGGAAGGAATTAGTATAGTATTTGGGAATGTGCGAGCCAAGAAAAAATACATGTATTGAATTAGAAAAGGAATGTGCCCATTTAAGAGGAAACTGAGTAATATGAATGGAATGCACATATAAATTGAACTCTGACATAATGCACATGGTTTCCCGTTATACCCCTACAAATGGCCCATTTATTCCTCTTTATCTATAAGGTTGACCTAGGGTCATTGTGTTTCTAATGTTATGCCATTGCCTGTATTAGAAGCTAGTTCTTCATTCATCAATAATTACCCTGCATAAACTCAAGAAAAGGATTCTATTCCTCTTTAACAAGCTGGAGATGTCAACCAGAGGAAGGAAGTGATCAAAATGAGCTCATTCCTTTCTCTCCACAACCACACCAGGATCCAAATCATTGGGACTTAGTGATGTGAGCTATTCTCACTGGGATTAGGTGATAGCTCAAAGTAGTTTTGTTTTGCATAAACACTTTTACACTGTTGGCGGGATTGCAATCTAATGTAGCCTCTTTGGTAAGAAATATGGAGAATCCTCAAATAGCTAAGAGTAGATCTTCTATTTGATCTTATATCTACCCAGAAGAAAAAGTCATTTTAACATAAGGACATTTGCACTAGAATGTTTGTCACAGCTTAATTCACAATAGAGAATATGTGGAATCAACCCAAGTGCTCATCAATCCATGAATAGGTTAACAAATGGTGGTATATGTATACCATGGAATATTATTCAGCCACAAAAAGAAGGAGACTTTACACTTTTTTGTATTTACCTGGATGGAGCTAAAGGACTTTCTCTTTAGTAGAATATAACAAGAATGGAAGAGCAAATATCCAATGTACTCAATACCAATATGAAACCAGTAGATGAACAACTATATGCCCATAAGAGAGAAAAATGTAATTCAAGTCAAGTGGGGGGGAGGAGAAGGGGTAACAAGGATAGAGGAGGAGGGAGAGGCATTGGCAAGCCCTCATCTAGTGTGCACAATGAAAGGGTTTTGGGGACAGTTCTTGGGTGAAGGGCTCAGCTACACTTAGACTTTACCTCAGAAATGCAAACAATGTAACCTAATCATTTGTATCCTCCCATTAATCTGAAATTAAAGAAATTTTTAAAAATATATAAAGCTTAAACCTTATTTCTTTTACACCACTAAACTATCTACAGGTTTAATAAGTGGGAATCCAGGACTAAACCAGATATATAGTCTCTAGATGGTACTACACATCTAAATATTCTTATGGAACTTAGGCAATCCTGTATTATGTCCTTAATATGTGCTGCATATGGTTATGTTTCCATCTAATTCTATCTTCAAAGTGTAGGGACAGACATCTTCAAGGTTGCTTATGACAAATCAGGCTTTTCTTTTTTATATGTACATTTGCCATTCTACAGATTTGGTCTGTTTCTACCTTTAAACACTTTTAAGTTTGTCTTCTCCAAATGATTATTTTAAATACATATTGTATAATTATGATTCCAGCTAAAAAGAACTTTCACCTTACATCATTCAAATGAAAGGACATTAATGAAGAATCTTACAGAGTTGGGGCGGATAAATGGAACCAGCAATGAAAGTTGAGGCATTTGGGGAGTTGCAATATCAGGAAGCTAGGATTGTGTCTAGGTATGAAGTAAAGAGGAAAACTGAGGGTATTTCCAGAGATCATTGAGAGCTGAATCCTTGTAGCAGTGGCCACTTAGCAGGAGCTGTAATTGTGGGGGAATGCATCTACTAGTAGAGAAGCAGTGCCGAAGCAGGTAGTGAGTTGGGCAGAAATTCTACCATAACCTCACCTCCCACTCTCCAATGTCGCATTGTTGCCTCCTATGGGCTAAACCTACTCAGAAGAAGGCCAACAAAGGAGCAAGGGTCCATGTTCAGGACACATGATGGGAAAAAAGTACTCAGTGGATCTGGGGAGGGCAGAGTAGAGAATGGAGAACAAATTAGCACACATTTTGAGGTACGTATGACATTATCATCTTTTGTCTGGACAACTGTAACTCTTTCTTAACCAGTCTCCCCACATCCACACTTGTCTCCATCCAATCAGAAAACCATCACAGCCAGAACATTCGGTTCAAAACATACCCACCCTTTTCTGCCCCACCCCTTGCTACCCTTACCCCTTAGCACATAATCCTTCAATGGATTCATATTGCTTTTAACACAGAAAAATCCTTATCAGGACCTACAGTGCTCTATGTGCTGTGCTCTGAGCCCAATACCTTGTTCCATTTTCTTTCTTTTTTTTTTTATTAAGTCACTTGTACATAGATCATACATACATTTATGCCATTAGAGGATTAATTGTGTTGATTATTTCTAAATTGGAGTGCTTACATGCTGCTAATCAACATAGCTTTCACCTCTTTTACCCAATTACAGCATTAAGACATTTGTGTTCTACACTGATAGATCCAACTTGTACTTGCAATGTGCTCCATAGGTTTGGTCCCCCTACAAACTCTCCCTATATCAACCCACCCGCTCCCTTCCCCTCACCTCCTTCATCCTAGAATATAGTTATGTTTCATTTTTCATATGCAAGTGTGAATGATTATAAATTGGTTTTACAGTAGTACTGAGAACATTGGATATTTTTTCCATTCCTGAGATACTTTATTAAGAAGAATATTTTCTGGCTCCATCCATGGAAACAAAAAGAGGTAAAGTCTCCATCTTCTTTAATGCTGCATAGTATTCCATGGTATACATATACCATAATTTATTAATCCATTCTTAGGTCGATGGGCACTCAGGCTTCTTCTCTGACTTGGCATTTATGAATTGAGCTACAATGAATAATCTAGTGCAAATATCTTTATTGTCAAGTGATTTTTGTCATTTGGACATACACCTAGCAGAGGAATTATAGGATCAAATGGTAGATCTATATTTATATCCCTGAGTGTTCTCCAAACTTCCTTCCAAAAGAAATGTATTAGCTTGCATTCCCACCAGCAATGCAGAAGTATTCCCTTTTCTCCACATCCATGCCAACATGTGTAGTTCTGGGATTTTGTGATGTGGTCTACTCTTAATGGAGTTAGATGGTATCTCAGAGTAGTTTTGGTTCCATTTTCTACTTCATTCACCTCACTCCAGTCTTATTGGCTTTCTTTACTTCATTCTTGCTTCAGAACTTTGAAACGTTGCTCCTTCTTCACAGAATATTCTTCTTGCTTTCCCACATCCTTAGTTAATCCTTCTTCATCCCTCACATCTCATCTTAAGATTGTCCTTCAAGATGCCTACATCAGCTCAGCCACCAATGTTGATACATTTTACTTATACCATGTAAATTCTCTTCATTGCACATTCTCAGTTTATAAATTTATAATTATTTGTTTTATGATTAGTTTGATTTCTACTGGATAATAAGCACCATTAGGCCAGGACACTGTCTGGCTTTGTTTATTGTTGTGTTTGCACACATTGACCTATCACCTGCAAATATTGGGCTTTCAACTGATAGTCTTAAATAATGTTGAAAGAAACATCATGCTCCTTGATGTGGTTCAGGTTGTCAAATGACATAAGACATATGTTTTAATACTGCAGCCCCTAACCCCTGTGCAGTGGACTGATACCCTGTTAGGAACTGGGCCCCACAGCCGGAGGCGAGCAGAGGTCAAGCTAGTGAATCTTCATCTGTATTTATAGCCACTCCCCATCATTTACAACACCACGTGAGCTCCACCTCCTGTCAGATCATTGGTGGTACCTGATTCTCACAGAAGCCTGAACTCTACTGTAAACTGCATATGTGAGGGAGCTGAGGTAATGATGGTAGTTGTGGAGAGCAGCTGCAAATGCAGATTATCATTAACAGAGATGTTTGACTACACAGATACCATAATAAGCCAATTGCTTACAAACTCATATCAAAACCATCCTCCCAACCCTCTGGTCTATGGACAAATTGTCTTCCATGAAACTCGTCTCTGGTGCCAAAAAGCTTGGTGACTGTTGCTTTAGTATATCTGGCTACTTCATCAGTTATGAATTTATTATTCAGTTTCTTATGCAGAAAACATCATATTTTATTTTTTTCAGGTGTTTGACTAGTAATCAATCTTCTTTTTTAAATTTTAGAATCATACTTTCAGTTTATGTTCTTGAAATGTCTGAACTAAAAATTATTGGTAGCATTATTTTTGCATCATGGAAATGGGTTGTCTGTTTAAGAGTGAAAAATACAGTTATCTGAAAAATATGCTTAGGAAACATCTTTTTACCATCTTGCATTTTTTTCTCTATAAAACTCACATTTTCCTGGTCATGAAAAAGAATGCAGTTCCCAGGAAAAAGATGTAAGCATGAATGTATAATATTTAAAATTATTCAGAGTAAATGTTCTTTTAGTGAAGAAAGCTATTCTATCAGCAGAAATGCTGTGTTTCCTGTGAGACCATTCTAAACAAATAGCCACACAGCACACTTTTGATGTGGTCTGTGAAGTTGTGGACTGAAGAATACTTTTGTAATTATCATAGCTATGTTCAGAGAGACATGAATTTAGTCTTGCCTGCTGCTTCATCTCTTATTAAACCAATTTCTACAGGAAATATGAAATATATGTGAAGGAAGTACTTTAGAATTTTGCATAATTGATTTTGTCAATGATACAATTATTTTCACCATTCTAAAAAGCAAAAACAAAGATATAACTCCCTTAGTACACCAATTTGAAGGAGTAGTAAGGTGTTGTATGTAAAAAAGAGAATGCATGTGAAATCCCTTCCATGGTGAGAATAAATGCTACATAAAATCACACAGTAGACAGTTTTGAAAAAATATTAGTTTCCTTTTCTCTTCATTCAAGATACTTAAGTTGTTAAGGAAACCCATTATAAAAGTATACTCACACAGGTGGTGGGACATCACATAGGGGAAGGTAGTGTATTATTTTTTTATTTTATTGCTATTTCCACAGATTTAACTCTAAATTATTTGTCAGTAATCATTGCCACGGCAATTTTTGTGTATTTTGTTAAATATTTTATTTTCTAGCAACAAGACTCGACCATTTGTTAAATTATTTAGTTGAAAAAAAAAAGAATAGATCTTGAAAATGCTGACTTAATTATTAAAAATTTTTGAGTAGAAAGGGATGGTATATAAATCTAAACTTTGCTTTTGAGACAGATGGTTTTATATTACTTTTGCTAAGCAGCAATGTTACTAAAATATAAGGATAAATTAAAGAAATGGTGTGCAGTGCTTACTGTTTATTTTATTCAATTCCTATTTGGGTTGACAATGGTTTAAAATAATTTTAATTTAATTGCCAGCTGATATCATCAAATGGAAGCCATAAGATTCAGTATTATCAACAAAGCCAATTCTTTTCAACCCCCAAAGGATGAATTTTATGTTGATGCTATGTTAAGTTAGGAACCTAGTGCTAATAAATATAAGTAAATATAACCTGAAATAAAGCATACATAATTTTGGGAAATAGGCATTCTGTATATACCTTTTGGAGAAATGACATATGTTAGTTATCATATAAAAGACTCTGAGCAGATCTTTAATAAAAAAATCCCATGTTACTTGTTGCAAGCATTTTCTATATTTATTTAACCACGACTTTTCTCTAACATTTCTCAGAAGTGGTACCATTTGCAAAAATGTAGTTATGGAGATATTCTGAGAAAAACAGTCCTGTAATTTCATTTAAAATGATACATTTTCACCAAAAAGAACATTGCATTAGTCAAGGTTTTACCAAAGAAACAGAACTGGTAGGATAAGTAGGTACATTAGTTTCCTAAGATTGTTCTAACAAGTTACCACAAACTAGATGGCTTAAAACAACAGAAATTTATTCCCCCATACTTCTAGAGGCTATAAATCCAAAAAACAAGCTTATCATCAAGGCCATCCTTTTTATAGCTTCTGCTGGTTGCTGACACTCATTGGTATTACTTGACTTGCAGTAGCAAAACTCTAATCTCCGCTTCTTGATTCAAGAGGCTTTCTTCCCTGGGTCTCCTATGTGTCTTCACATCTGTCTCTCTTTATGCAGGCACCATCGGTCAATGGATTTAGGAGCCATCTTAATCCAGCAAAGACCTAATCTTAACTTGATTACATCTGCAAAACCCCTATTTCCAAGTGAGGTCATATTCACTGGTTCTGGTTCTTGAAGATTAAGAACATATCAATAACTAAGAAAATGCCATGAAGGCTATGTTAACCAGTTTGATGAAAATATTCCAAATTGTATATAAAACCAGCACATTGTACCCCATGATTGCATTAATGTACACAGCTATGATTTAATAAACAATAAATAAATAAAAGAAAAAAAAGGAACATATCTTTTTGGAATTCAATTTGACCCACAAGAGTAGGATACACACACACACACACACACACAAATTGGCTTTTGGAATTGTCCAGTTAAGCAAGTCAGAAATACATAGGGGAGGCTGTGTGGAATCTCCGGCAACAGCTAAGGCTGTCATCTTACAGGCAGAATTGCTTCTTTAGGGAAACTTTAGTTTTGCTCTTGAAGACTTTCCATTGATAGTGTGAGGCACACCCAGCTCATTGAGGGTAATCTCCTTTCCTTAAAGTGAACTGATTGTCATTGTTAACTACATAACGTAAATCCCTCAAAGTAACACCTGTATTGGTGTTTGAATAACTGAGTACCATATATGGGCCAGTTGAAGCATAAAACTTGCATTAAATCAAATTGTCAGGTCAAGAACTTTCTGGTGTTTTAGCACATTCTAAAGCTCTGTGAATGGAAACATTTTTCTTTAATTAGCAAAATATTTTGGCATTGCCTTTATCAGATACAAGTCTACTGGGGTAGCTGCTATTACTCTTGTGTCTGAACAAAAGGGAGAAATGATATGATTCAATTTAATTCCATTCAGATATTTTTTAAAAATGGATTTTATTCTATTTCTTTTTTTGAGAGAGAATCTCTCTGTCACCCTTGGTAGAGTGCTGTCACAGCTCACAGCAACCTCAAACTCCTGGGCTTAAGCAATTCTCTTACCTCAGCCTCCCAAGTAGCTGGGAATACAGGCTTCCGCCACAACACTGGGCTATATTTTCATTGCAGTTGTCATTGTTTTTTTAGCTGTCTCTGGCCAGGTTTAAACCCATCAGTCTTGGTGCATGTGGCCCACACCCTACCCACTGAGTTATATTATAAAAGGTAAACTGTGGCATCTATTTTTATGTTTTAAAATCTTTATTTTGAAAGGGTCCTATATATCACTTAAGCTAATATTCTTCTGTTACAAATGGGTGAACTGAGCCCAGAGTGAATAAGCACCTTTCATGTATATACATAGCCTTTTCAGACCCAACCTGAGATTAAAACCCGGGCCAATTCTCTTTCTAAACTGCAGCTCAGACAACTGTCAAAGGGGCATAACCAGGCTCTATTGAGAAAAGAGATAAACTGTCTGCCTTTGTTCTTGCAGCCATTATACTGTGGGAACACATGTGTACGGGGGGATCTTCCCATGCCCCTCCTCCAGGCACAGAGCTTAGCAGTCAGGAACTGACTGTGTTGTTGAAGAGGAGAGTCCCTGGGGGTGAGGGGAACTTTCCCAGCAGAAGGCTTTTACTGCATTGGGCCTCTAAGATGCTCTTTAAATATGGATTATATCCTTCATCTGTATCACATTTAGAACTCAATTTTCATTCATTCTGAGTAAAGAAGGTTGGCTTGTCTCTGAAATTCAATAACACTGTATGTTTTGATATCTTAGGTGACATGTCCACATAAATAACATTAACACAAGAACAGCAAAGGTCATAACTTTCCTTAGTACTGAAGATAAAATTTAATGAGCTAGATCACAGGCTGCTTTAAAAACAGCCATGCCAGGTTAATGGGGCTCTGCCACTGGAGCCAATTACACTGGGTACAATTACATCCTATTATAATGCTGTAAGTCAGGGTTACACAAAGATTCTGTCTCTGGGTAATTACTAGCTAGGAAGCAGGTGAGGGGAAACTAAGCAAATTGTCACTGATCATACAAGAGACACACAGAGAGCACAGAGCTTGTAGCTATTCCGGGTGCGTGTGTGTCATCTGTTGCTAAGAAGGAGCTGACTTCGCAGTCAGAAAGCCCTCTTCTTTTAGCACTGACCAAAAGGATATGTGATTTCAAAGACGCTTTTAGAAAAGTAGCTGAAAAGTGAATAGTAGAAGAGGGGGAGGAATAACTCAGAAAGCCCTTCTTTATTAAGACTGTTTCCCTGATGATTTTGAAAGATTTAGTGGGCTGACATTATTGATTTTTTCCAACCTAAATACAGAGAAATGTTACCAAAACTTAAAGTGATATAATAAATTCTGAGCAAACAAACCTCCGAGATTGATTTAATAAAAGCCCTCCTTAAATTCTCTGTTATTCTTGCCCTCATGGCTATTTACAGGTCCTTTACTACACATGGCTACAAGGGGGCCATTGAAGAGCCTTCTGACAATTGAAGATCCATCAGAAACATAGATGAAAACACTTTGAAATTTCAAAGTATCAGAATTTCTGTATGATCTTCTGGATCAATATGCACACTATTGATTTTGGAAAAGCCTTTGAGGAAAGAACACATCTACTTCTTCAAGGGAAGCGTATGTGTCCCTGTTATCAGTGAGTAAATATCTAAAATTCTAGGGGAGTAGGGGAGTAATGTTTTCTGAATGAAAGAATCAATGACATTTATTGGAACTGTGGGAAAGTCACTGCAGACAAGGGCAGCTGTATTTCTGAGTGCTTCCTTTTGAGATGTTTATAAAGGGATTAGCATTAAACAAATGACGCAAGCAATGTCAGTTTATTGTAATGTCCTTTGTTTCCAAAAGGTTAAGATTTTAAAAGTAATTCCTAATATTGGTTGTTTAGACTACAATTGGGAAGACTTGACAGAATGACAAGACATTTTAAAGATTCTTTCAAAGTAGTGAAGTAATTTGTGGTAGAGTAGAAACAAAGGAGTCAGAAGTTGGTGTAGGGTGAAGTTATATCAAGTTGCTACTGCCTGCCATGAGATTAAATTTTGGTGATATTGCTCTTTTTTATTATTCAAAGAAGAGAGAGAAGATGCTTTTTATTAAATCTGTAGTATTCATTCTGTTCCTTTTCTGTCTGTAAACAAATATCATTTCTCAAATCCTTCATTTTTTTTTTTTGCTATGAATCTCCAAAATGTTACTTTTTTTAGGCACAAGTTCAGATTGCTATCCTTTTGGGAGGCTATATTCCTCAAAGATCATTTAAGAATGTTTAATATGTTGAAGGGAATTTGAATCATTCCTACCAAAGCTGTCTCATGTAATTGCCCTTTGCAACAAACTCCCCAAGTGCTATCATAAATCACACAACAGAATACTTCCCAATATATCATTCTACTATTTTCAGTATTCATTTGTACTTAATGCCATCTCAATAAAGGAGAAAGCCTCACTAAAACTGTATTTTATTTGGGAGTCTCTCAAGAAATGATTCAGTCATCCTTTCCGCTAAATTGATCCAATGCTGATCTGTCTCAGATAACTGCAGTGTTTTAACACAGATTTTCTGCAAAGGCAAACAAACATTGGTCAGTCCTATGTTCGAGTAAGTGCTCAGTAGCACTAGGGAGAAAATAGAATAACATACACTTTGATATAAGCATATAAAATGAAGATACATCTGTCGATGAGCAATACATTCAACACCATAGATTGCTTACTATCACCTGTAACTAATGTAATCCAAAAATGATGACTGGCCAAGCTTTTCATGTTTTTAAAAATCAGAACTTGTTGAAGTTTGCTCTAATACCAAAAGGTCCACATTAGAGACAAAAAAGGTTCACAAATGTATTTTCCTATTCCTGGAAGAATTAAACTTTCTTGAAATGGAGTCCAAGAATGTCCCAGATCAATTCATATTCTACAATTTAGTTACTCCAAAAGTGGCCTATAGAGCAGCTATATCAGCATCAACCAGGGGCTTGTTGGAAATACAGAATTTCAGACCCTATACCAGATTTAAGAAATAAGAACATCTATTTTTTAAATGTCTCCAAGTGATTTTTTAACACATTAAAGTTAGAGAATGACTGCCTAAAATAATAGGTTGTGAAATTCCAGGCTGCTTCCATTATAATTTCTGTTAGAGAACATTTAAAATATTATAGACCCAGCTATGGATTTGGTTTTTTGATTCTCCTGACTGTCCCACACACAGGTTTGTCCCTATGGAACAGGAAATAAATTATTAATAAATGAGTATATTAAAGACAGCATGAGGTTAGAGTCAATATGCTCAATTCCTGACTTCCCAGTAGTTCTGTGAACTTGACCAACATGCTTTTTATCTGTAGTTGTCATTACTTTCATTTATAAAATTGGGATGACACTACCTGTGTGATAGTGTTGTTAAGGGAGTGGGCTAAGATGTTGTAAAAAGAATGCTTAAATATCTCAATTGGAAATAATAACTGTTGTCTGAGGACCATCTCTAAATTTCCCCCTGAGTCTGATTAATTAATTTTTCTTCTTTGGTTAACTCTGAAGCTTGTTATCTCAAAGATATTAAACAAGTTAACATCAAATGTATTTGCGTATTTTAGGCTCACATTTTCTCAAAGCAATAGCATGTTTGGACTCATCACAAGTTCACCATTATTTACTTTGAGTAATTTAGCCCTCAAAATGGCACGTGAATAAAAAGCAAATAAAGGAATCTGAAAAACGGTCTTCTAACATTATAATGTAGGTGAATCAGTTCTGCCTGAGCCTCACTGCAATTAGAAAACTCCCAGAGAAACTAAGATATGGTCTTATGACCATCTGCCATGCTCTGGTTTATAGAATTATGAATTCTATATAACACACACTAATTTATCCAGAAGGCTCTTCTTTTTTAGTTAGATTCACCATTTGTTCCCCCAGCATAACTCTGAATTATCCAGGTATGATTATTAATATTCCTTATTTCATTAAAAAAAATTATATCCTAGCTTGTATGATAAATTATATGGCCGTCTATAAGCAGGCTACTTTTCGATTCAAAGTTAAATTGCAAGTACAGAAAAAATGCTGCCCTTGTTTTGCCTAACTAGCTCTTTGAAAAGTTGTTGCTGATATTGAACCCTATAAATGTCACCAGGCTTTCCGTTTTTATGCAGAGCCTGATATTCCCTGTTGTATTCAGTGACCTTTTACATTCCCCCTACATATTTCCTTCTATTCTGGAGAGTTAAAACTTGGGACTACATCTGCCAGACAGCCATGCCAGCTGAAGTTCATATAGGTCTTAGATTTCATGGTGAGATCTATTATTGTGAGGTTTTAAAGTCAGAGGAGAAGCAGAGTACACTCATTTTGCTGCTGTATCTTAATGGTTAAGTAGACTCACAGGATTCCCAAATGCATGTCTTTTGCTGCAGCCTCTGCATTCCCCAAACATTACATCTGCTTTAATGCTGAAGAATGTGTAAAATGTTGGCAGTGATTTCCCACACATTACTGACCTGTGGCAGCAACATCTCTGTAAATCTGCATATATGAAGATGAAAGCTAGTGGCAGTCGTCTGGACTTTCACCTTCTTTATTCCTTCCAGTACTTTCTTGTCCCGATTTTGTTTGTATTGCTGTTCCAACTACAATATTGAACTACAATGGACACACTTAACTGCATGTATTTAAAATGTCACTTATAATCCCCCTTTTGCCTCTTTACCCCACCTCTGCCCCAGGCAACTAATGGTTTGTTTTCTGTCACGATAAAGTTTCCATGTGTATACTTACTTAATAGAATCATACATTATATAATCCTTTTTTTTTTTTTTTTTTGATCTGGCTTCTTTAATTCACCTCACTGTATTCTTTTAAAATCCATCAATGTTGTTGCAAGTGCCATGTATTAGGGTTTTCCAGAAAGACAAAAACCAAATATACACACACACACACACCCAGGGGTGCCATGAATGTATATGTATTTCTAAGAGAGGTTGTCTACGTATTACTTTTTGAAGTGAAATTGAATTATAGTAGCAATGTGTGATATAATGTTTGCTCAAAAGATGGCATTAATCAAATTAATGCTAGAATCACCATACAATAGACAAGGGCAGTCAAAGAAAATGGCAGAAGTACCAAGTTGTGCAAAGAATGCAAGACCATTTTGAAGTGGTATTTGAAATGTGAGAACGTGTACAATGACAATGGAGGCATGAGTATGTAACAGAACCTCCAAAACACCTAACAATTGCATGAATTCCTGGTAAGTTTGAGACACATGCTACTGTGTGTAATGT
This sequence comes from Arctocebus calabarensis, assembly GCA_963573935.1. NCBI lineage: Eukaryota > Metazoa > Chordata > Mammalia > Primates > Lorisidae > Arctocebus > Arctocebus calabarensis. Next base: position 4,096 of record CAUYON010019329.1, on the reverse strand, counting down.
GCACAAGGGAACATCCAGGAGGCTTTGCAGCATTGCTAAGCAGTGATTGGCTATGATTAGAAATGTCTGGACACTGATGGTAACCACTTTGAGCACCTCTTATAATTTCAGAAGTTAAACATGACTTTTATTCATCGTTTGTTGTTGGTATATATTGACTATTACAATTTTTAAATATAAATGTATTACATTTAATACATTTTTTCCTTTCTTAAAATGTGTATATATTTTTCGCTACCTCTGTGTCTATGTACATATGTATTTGTATGTGTACATGTGTGTATTTCTCTCTCTCTCTCTCTCTCTCTCTCTATATATATATATATATATATACACACAGAGAGAGAAAGAGAAACAGAGGGGGGAGAAAGGGAAGATTTATTCATTTATTGGGGGAATTGGCTCAAATATGGAGGGAGATAATTCTCACAATAGACAATCTGCAAGCTGGAGAACCAAAGAAGTCAGTTGTATGGCTTAATCCAACTCTGAAGGCCTGAGAACCTGGGGCAGGTACTGGTGAAAGTCCTGGAGTTCAAACACTAAGTAGCCTAGATTTCTGATGCCTGAGGACAGGAAACAGAGGTTGTATCAGTTGTATATGAGAAAGTGAGTGCTGTTCCTCTGCCCTTTTGTTCTATTTGGGACTTCATCAATTGATGGTGCCCACCCACATTGGGTGAAGGAGGATGTTCCTTACTCGATCTACTAATCCAAGCACCAGTAACTTCTCTAAACACTCTCACAAACACACCCTGATACAATGCTTTACCAACTTTCTGTGTATTCCAAAATCTAGTCAAGTTGATACTATATATATATATTTTTTTTCTTTTTTTTGAGACAGTCTTTCATTCTCTCACCCAGGCTAGAGTGTCATGTCATCAGCCTAGCTCACAGCAACCTCAAACTCTTGGTTTCAAGTGACCCTCCTGCCTCAGCCTCCCAAGTAGCTGGGACTGTAGGCACCCACCATGATGCCTGGCTAATTTTTCTTTTCTTTTTTTTTCAGTTTTTGGCCTGGGCTCGGTTTGAATCTGCCACCTCTGGTATATAGGGTTGGTGCCCTACTCCTTGAGCCACAGGCACTGCCCAATTTTGCTATTTTTATTAGAGACAGGGTCTCACTCTTGCTCAGGCTGGTCTTGAACATCTGACCTCTAGGAATCCTCCTGCCTTGGCCTCCCTGAGTTCTAGGATTATAGGCATAAGCCACTATGCTTGGCCAAGTTAATATCTAAAATTAGCCACAAAATACCAGATTTTTTTTTTTGAGACAGTGTCTTTGTATTACTCAGTAGCATTCCCTTCTATGACTGATTATACCTTGTTCACCCAAACACCAATTGATGGAAATTAGAATTTGTATTTTTACAGTTTTCGGTTATTACAAATAAAGCTACTAAGAACATTTACATACAAATTTTTGTATAAATAAGTTTTCATTTTCCTTTGATAAACTTGTACAATACATGGCTGGATCACATAGGAATTTTGTTCAACTTTTTAAGAAACTATCAAGCAGTTTTCCAATGTGATTATGCCATTTTGTATTAAGTGTGACATTGTATATGAATTAAAGTTGCTGTACAACTTTGATAATGCTTATTTTTTTAAAAAAAAAATTCGCTATTATAAGCGGAGAAAAGTAGGATTAGTCACATCTTTATCAATACTTAAATATGGGTACATTAGCTTGGAGGGATTTTAAGTAAGATATACAAAACACTCAGGAATTAGGGTGGTAAGGAACAGAATGAACCATGGGATAGGAGGATCCATGTGGAATGATTTGGGGAAAATAACCTCTCTCTGTCATGTGAGCCTTCATAATTGAACCTGGAGAAATTAGGAGATCTGTTAGGTCAGTTTGGAAAGGTTCTTTAGAGAGTGCTAAAGGAAATCCCCCTATATCCACCTAGAGCACCACTCCCTCCCCAGTGTACCCTCCGTGGAAGTTTTAGGAATGGTACTTTATGATGTCAAAGCCACATCATTGTCTCCCTAGCAACTTCACTACATCATGGAGATGTCTGAAGTAGTTCTTTATGATGTCTAAGGTTCTCTAAGACACCATTAGCTAGAGAAAAATTTTGGTGACCAATCCAACTAAAGGATGTGTCTCTTCATTGGCTTGAAAAGGAGTATATGTATTTAAATATGTACATATAGAGAGAGAAAGGTCAAGGACTATAAGGTATAGCACTTCATAGCTTTACCATGACTAAGGTGATCAGAAAACCACGGGAATCTAGGACAGTGTTTGTACAACTGAACTTAAATACTAAACGGAAGAAGAAGAGAAAGATGCTCTGTCGACCAAGGTCCAGAGATGGTGTCAAGGTAAGATGACTCCAATTCAAGCTTCCCCACTGACTTTGCTCTTAAGACCTCTATCTTGTCTTTGCCTGAACCAAACTACTCACCATCCCACTCCCCTTTTCGTGAATCCCCTCATATTTCTCCAAACTAATGTTTTTCTTGGTTCATCCTGTTGCCCTTGCAGGTGCCAAAGAGAACCAAGAAGGCAAAAACATCCCTTCAAGGAAGTTCAATGAAAAAACGTCATACATCTACCACTCATTCAAAAAAGGTTAAAAAAGGAAGAAAACCAACAATATTTGTTTGTTGCCATAAGCTCAGTAAGAAATGGAGACAAACTAAGAGACAGAATAAAAATAAGAGCCAGAATTGCCATAAGGGAAGGAATCAAAATAAGACACAGAATCAAAATAAGAGGCGGGTTCAGCTAACCTCAGAACCAAAGACTGTGAAGAAGTTTACCTTTCCAAATGAATACCTATACAACCCGTAACTATAAAAAAAAAAAGGCCAGATACCTTATAAATATCTTCTGTGTTATTCAGAATTTTGGCTTTTGAGTAATGGCCAACCATGCAGTGATTGAATCTTATATCAACAAAATACAAGGTAACTCATAAAATCGAGTTACAAAAAGTTGATGTTGTGTGTGTTTGAGTTCTTGTGTGAGGAGGGGGAGATGTGGAGTCCTGGATGTTTAGGGGCTGGAACTTCAAATCCACAGTTAGAGATTAGGGATGATCATCGGGTCAGGTCTGAGCACTGCTGATAAATTTCCCTCCTTAAAATGGTGTGGGTATTGTGTGTGGAGTGGGAAAGAAGTGGCAACAGCATATAGATTGCCAGAATGAAGACAGAAAGAGGGCATGATGTGTGAAGGGTGACTATGACACTTCCCCCAAAGTAGGAGACAGAGAAATCACCTTCAGACCACCTACCCCATTGTGCTGTTTGTTGCACACCCCCCATGATGTAAGGTAGAGGTATATAGCAGGCATCCTCAAACTTTTTAAACAGGGGGCCAGTTCACTGTCCCTCAGACGATTGGCGGGCCAGACTATAGTTTAAAAAAAATCTATGAACAAATTCCTATGCACACTGCACATATCTTATTTTGAAGTAAAAAAACAAAATGGGAACAAATACAATATTTAAGATGAAGAACAAATAAAGGTAAATCAACAAACTTACCAGTATTTCAATGAGACCTATGGGCCCACTTTTGGCTAATGAGATGGTCAATGTCCGGTTTCATATTTGTCACTGCTAGTCGTAACAAGTGTTGCAAGTGTGCATCAGTTACTCTAGATTTGGTTGGGGATTTCAGATGTTTCATTCTGGAAAAAGTCTGTTCACAGACATTAAGTGATGCCAAAGATGGCTGCCATTTTGAGTGCATGGTTCCTGAGATTAGAATATGTCTCAGAGAGGAGAGATGCATAGAAATTAGGAAGGCTGCTTGACTTGAATGTTTTTTTCAAAGAGTCACAATTCTGCAGTACAGCCAGTTCCATTTGGTAAATTGTATCCACATTTTCTTCTTCTTTTTTTTTATTTCAAGATACTTTATTCTTAAAATAGGTCACAACACTAAGCTTGTGGCCCATTCTGCCACTGTACAAGCTACAAATGCTTGCTGAGCAGTGGAGGGGTGCTCTTTCATAGCATGTCTGAAAAGTGAATAAAAATCCATATAAAACAAATATTCAAAGAGTTTCCATAGGAACACAGGTAAGTGTGACCCCATCTCCTAATCTTACATATTGCTGCATCT
>CAUYON010019326.1:0-61002 GCA_963573935.1 Arctocebus calabarensis | reverse complement strand
TCTTTCATGTTTACATGGATGGAGCTGGAACATATTCTTCTTAGCAAAGTATCTCAAGAATGGAAGAAAAAGTATACAATGTACTCAGCCCTACTATGAAGCTAATTTATAGCTTTCATATGAAGGCTAAAACCCAATTATGGCATAAGAATATGGGGAAAGGGGCGAGGGAGGGGAGGGGAGAGGGAGGATAGGTGGAGGGAGGGCAATTGGTGGGGCCACACCTACGGTGCATCTTAGCAGGGTACAGGTGAAACTTACTAAATGCAGAATACAAATGTCTTAACACAATAAGAAAATGCCATGAATGCTATGTTAACCAGTTTGATGTAAATGTTTCAGATTGTATATGAAACCAGCACATTGTACCCCATGATTGCATTAAAGTACAAAGCTATGATTTAATACAAAATTCAAGTCCCTCCACTCCTAAATCCCACATAGACAGCATAGCTTGTGTATCACACGGTAATGACTCTTCTTCCCAGCTTTGGGTCTACAGCTGAAATTCCAGTTTGAAACATCCCCATGTCATATCCTTTAAGCAGTGAGCTCTGTCCACTTCCTATGTGTGCAAATAGAAGGGGGTACGGTTTTCCTGCAATCTGTGGGTGAAGTGTACAGCCTCATCCTGGCACCTGGTGGGCACTCACTAAGATCAGCCTTGCTGGACGAATGTGTGATTTTTTCCTGGCCTCTGTAATAGTATTAACAGCAAACACTTAATAGCACTTTCTCTGTGCCAGTGACAGGCATCCAATGCCCACTGCAGTCCTCTGAGGTTGTCACAGCTCTTCTCTTCATTTGCCCTTTCACCAGCAGTTGCTTCGGGGAGGCACCTCTCACTATCCCTAGTTTCTACTTAGTGACCTTTCTCGTGTCCTAAGTGTGACAGAGGAACCCCTTTAAAGTCAATTCCCTTATTTACCACCGAGATCCGGAGAGAATTTGCGAATGGGAGCTCCAACTTAACAGAAAGGACTGCATCAAATGAAAGAAGAATACAAGGAGGGGTGAAGAAGTTTTGGAAACTAAAAAGCGCAGTACAATTTTAAGATACAATTATTATCATATTCCAGAATTTTAAAAGTATTTCCCATGCAAATTGTTTTTTGATTATGCACAAGCCTACTTGTTCCAACAGATGAAGGTAATGAGCTTGAAGAGCTGTCACTATGGTATTTAAACACTCATGCTAATTGTGGATAATTGCTGGGGTAGGAGAAGGTGGCAGATTATTGCCCACAATGAAATTTCAAACGTTTGGTAAGTGCACAAAAGAACCAAAACAAGACCAATTTGTTTAGAGCAGTGGGACACAATGAAAAGTTAATTAACTGCTATTTCTTTTATATTTTGTTACCACTAAACAACTTTGAAATGAGACCCTCTGCTTCTATCTACTAATTAGTATCTACCAATAAGTGACGCTGTTCACCTATTTGCTAATGCAGTACATTAAAACATCTCCACATGCTGGTGCTTTTTATTAAGATTGAGGGTCTCACACGAATAATTCTGTTGGAGGAGGAAATGTATTTAGCTATAAGGAAACGGTAGATAGGAACAATGAAGACATCCCACAAGAGAAGAAATGAGAAAGAAAGTAGAAATATAGACTGAGAGGAGAGACGAATTCACGGATATTTAAAAGTGCCAAAATCCAGTGGGTAGGGGAAGACCAACAGTCACAGAATCATATCCTACAGGGAGAAGCTGGGAAAGATGAGAGTGGGGGCCTTTGGAGCTTGGGTTCCTTTCTGGTATAGTTTAAGATGGTTGAGTCCTGTACCAGATTTTCCTCTGTTTCAAGTTTCCTAGCTCCAGTATATTACAGACAGTAAAATTCATCTCTCTCCCTTTCCTATCTATCATGTAGCTAACTCTATCTATGTTATAATAGCTCCCATTTACTGAAAGTCTCAAATTTGTCCTGTTATTTAACTGAAACCCTTACAGTAATCCTAAAAGGTAGTTATCAATATTCTCATTTTCAAGATGGGAGAACTGGTGCTTGGCAAAGATGAGACCCTTGCTCCAGATCTCACAGCTAGTAAAAGGCAGAGTTGGGATTTGAGCCCACATGGGTTTTTTTGAGACAGAGTCTCATTATGTTGCCCTCGGTAGAGTGCCTTGACGTCACAGCTCACGGCAACCTCCAGCTCTTGGGCTTAAGCGATTCTCTTGCCTCAGCCTCCCAAGCAGCTGGGACTACAGGCGCCCACCACAACGCCTGGCTATTTTTTTGTTGTAGTTGTCGTTGTTGTTTAGTAGGCTCAGGCCAGGTTCAAACCCGCCAGCCTTGGTGTATGTGGCTGGTGCTGTAACCACTGTGCAACAGGTGCTGAGCCAGAGCCCACATGGTTTGATTCTATATTCAACTCTTTTCCCACTGCTTGTTTTTGTTTTTGTTTAGACAGAGTCTCACTCTGTTGCTGCAGGTTAGAGTGTCATGGCATCAGCCTAGCTCATGGCAACCTCAAACTCCTAGGTTCAAGTGATCCTCCCATCTCAAGTAGCTGGGGCTGCAGGTGCTTGCCATAACACCTGGCTAATTTTTCTATTTTTTTAGTAGAGATGGGTCTTGCTGTTGCTCAGGCTGGTCTCAAACTCAGGAAATCAAAGGATCCACCCACGTCGGCCTCCCAGAATGTAAGGTTTACATAGGCTTAAGCCACTGCATCCTGCCCCCACTGCCTGTTTTAATGCATTATTTACCAGATACTAAAATCTATATAATGAAAGCATTCAAATTTTGAATCAATGTATCTATTCTAAAGGACTTTAAAATTATAGAAAATTTCAGAAAGTTAAGCTGGGACAGTGCCTGTGGCTCAATGGGTAGGGTGCTGGCCTCATAAACCGAGGGTGGCAAGTTTGAACCTGGTCCTGGCCAAACTGCAATTGTGGCGGGCTCCTGTAGTCCCAGCTACTCGGGAGGCTGAGGCAAGAGAATCGCCTAAGCCCAGGGGTTGGAGGTTGCTGTGAGCTGTGATGCTATAGCACTCTAGAGAGGGCGACCAAGTAAGACCCTTTCTCAAAAAAAAGAAAAAAGAAAAAAGAAACTTCAGCTGGACAGAATCTCACTGGGTGTCCAAGTAGCAGTTCTCACTCACTCCTAAGGAGCTTGGAAATCAAAGAAATGCCCTTTGACTCTCATGAGAACAAGAGGAGAATGAGAAAAGGCGTAACTTCCTGTGGAAACTGTGGACTAAGCTAAGCAACCCCATTACCACCGGTGTCAGAGGAAAGCAACCCTCATTTCTGAAGTTGAACTTACACTTCTCCTCCTGTCCTTTTCCAGATTCAGTTCTTTGATTTCCTTGTCACGAATAACTTTGCGCTGTGCTACGTATTCCAGATGCTTCACCTCTCTTTCAAAGTAATGTTGGACACTTGATACCTGCAGGAGACAGAGGCCGGAGAAGGTGACCCTAGAGTCCCTTCGTGAGGTTGTGTGAAAATGCCACTGCTCATAAGCAGGCAGGTGACCCTCTAACCCTCCTCCCTCAACTTCCTCCTCATTACTAATGACCATCTAGCTAATCCTTACGGAGGTTACTGACTAGGGGATACTTCAGACCTTTTAGGTGAAGGTCATTTGGAAATGGGGCTTCCGGAGGAGCTAGCCCAATTTCAATGTGGAGTCTACTGTGATATGATTTATATCCCTGTGACTTGGAGGTTTCCAGAGTAGGGTGGGAAGGAGAGAACTGCAAAACCCAGCAATATTCGGCAGTTGCTGTCTCCTTTTCTCCCTTCTCACTTCTAAGACTGAGTGAAATTTCTTTTTTTTGAGACAGAGCCTCAAGCTGTCACCCTGGGTAGAGTGCTGTGGCATCACAGCTCACAGCAACCTCCAATTCCTGGGCTCAAGCGAGTCTCTTGCCTCCACCTCCCAAGTAGCTGGGACCACAGGCGCCCGTCACAACGCCCGGCCATTTTTTGGTTGCAGCCGTCATTGTTGTTTGGTGACCCGGGCTGGATTCGAACCCGCCAGCTCAGATTCGTGGCTGGTGCCTTAGCCCGTTGAGCCACAGGTGCCGAGCCAGACTGAGTGAAATTTCACCTCGCCCACCAAACTTGCAAAACCCAGATGAGTATATCAATGGAGACACTTAACGGCACTAAAGGCAAAGCTGAGTTCTGGTCCCCTGGAGAGCTTAGCACAGTAGGTATAAGAATGAAAGCGGGAGAGTCAGCAGGGACCTTGGGGAGGCAAGTGGGGCAGAGAATATGTTTTGCCTGTAGCCACTAAGCTGATGTTGTTGGGACTTGCAACAGATTGCCACGTATAGATTTAATGTTTGTTGCACATTTACTTATGTATTTCTATTCATTGGTCATTTCAAAGCCTCAATGATTAGCAATCCGCAGGTGGTGGCTGCAAGGCAGAGGGGTGTGCAGAATATTGCCAGTTCAGACGTGCTACCTGCAATAGGCCAAGTTGAGGGAGGAGGAGGTGAAGGTGGGTGTATCTAAATGTCAGCTGAGCCCCCAGGAAAGGGCATCGCTGACACAAACATCCTACACTTCAGTTACAACTATAAAAGAACATTCTGCGATCATGAATCCTTACATCAAGTATTCTCTCAAAGTCTGGGCTTACTTTGTTTCCCTCCATCTCGTGTCTGTCTTTTTTTTAAGTCTTCAAACTTTTTAACTCATACAACAGAAATACATCCTCTTGTTTTTGAGTACATGGATCTTTCGTTCCCTTACAGAGAAAATGCTTCCAAGGCTAACACACTTTTGAGATGTGCCTCAGCAGTATCTGGTCATCTTAAGTCCTCAAAGCCATAACTTACTTACCTCATTGGGGGAAGGGTGACTCAATGTCCAAGGAATTTCCAATATATGCAGTGTTCCAAAATGATCCGCTATAGCTAAGAGTTGCTGCTTAGCTGAAAAACATTTGGAATGGGAAGAAAACGTCAGCAAACGGAAAGCCGTCTTAAGAGGTTAAATAGGAAATGGGGTTTTGTTCTGTGGTCTCCCAAAGAACTTTCTAAGGATACAATGATCTTAGCATCTTTATCAGATGTTCATAAAGGAACCGCATAAACATGAAAAAGTCATTTTGGTCAGTTGATGAGTTGAAAGCTAAGAGCCTGCCACCTTGAATCTTGCTTTTCCTGGGAGTATGGCTCCCAGCTGAGGCTGACCCTTTTTGTGGTTGGGCCTGCTGGGAAGACTTGGGAAGAAAGTGGGGGAATACATGGAAAGATTTTAAAAGAAAAGTCCTGAAGGACATTTTCACCAAACACAGTAAGGGTTAAGGGCTTCCGTTATCCAAATGAATTTCAAAGATATAGCCAGAACCACAGTTTTCTTATTATAAAAACAAATTGCTTCCATTAAGCATTTAAAAGGCGTATAATACACAAAGTGTTCAAGAACTTTAATTCACCATCTCAAATTATCGTGTGTGGGCTTTTTTTTCTTCTCATTTTCAGAAGAAATTGTTCAAATTGCTAAATGCCAGTCCCCAAATCCCTATAGGTATACAAAAGTCATGTTTTGCCATAAAAATGGAAATAAAAATACTTTGATGACACATACGGGTAAGCAGTCAGACTGTGACACTCTAGAGATTCTGAAGAGTGAGTTTCCAAAGTAAAGTTTCCAAGAGAAATGCAAAGAAAGACAATTTTATGCCTACGCACTTTTGGAAACAAAAGGAAACATCTTCTTTTAAGAGAGGTAATTGTACTGGATTTATACAGAAAGTACTACTTGGGTGAAACAGAAACATCGGGACAAAGGAAATAAATTACTTTTCCATAGACCTCCATGAATTTATGCTTGCTTTGTTATACATTACTTTTTCCCTCTTAATTCACTCAAAGAATGTGATACATTACTTTTTTCCTCTTAATTCACTTAAAGTTTAATAGCTATGTCACCAGACAGGCATCTGATCTAAGGGGGAGAAATGCTCCATAGGAGACAACCATAAAAGTGACCTAACATGGAAAAAGGCGACATGTTGAAAAGTTCAGGAAATAACACTTATTCTATCTAGAAAAGAAGCAGCCAAAGGTAATAATGATTTAGGGTTAGGGAGAAGATGAGACGGATGCCTTCCATGGTGTGGGTCACAACCAGCTCTGCTGAAGCCCACGAAACGTGGCTCAAACGTGGCTCATCCGTGCTGATGAGGCAGAACAGTGAGGGAAGCTCGTGTCGTGGTGAAGATGTGAGAGCAAGAGGGAAGGGAAAAGTATGGGAAGAAAGAGGAGGAGAGAAGAGGAGAAGGAAATGGAATGGAAGGGAAGAGAGGGAGGGAAGGGAAAGGGGCGGGTGGGAAGAAAAACAATACCAGCGGAAAAACACAGGCGGCTTTCCAGATAAATGTCAAAATGTCCCCAGGTTACCCACCAGGACTTAGCTCATTTGATTAGAATGAACTTACAGGAAGAGGGCCAGGGTTTGATGCCCGTGATCATAGTGATGCAAATGTTTTGTGACAGCGATGGTTCGTGGGTTTTCTCCAGAAGATCCCAGATATCAATGTACCCATCTTCTCGGCCGACATAGAAGACGGCTGGCCGTGTCAGGGACCAGTGCCCCGAGGTATACCTTTTTGGCGCACAGCATGACTGAAGGAGGGGTCCAGTCTTCAAAAACATTTTTTAAAGACAAAGAAAAAGACTTAAGTTATTATCAGAGAGAAACTCACAGTGATTTCTTTACGTACAGTTTAGCTGGCTAGGATCATACGACAGCAAAATTATGCCCACTAAGAGGTCTTACTTCTTTTGGATGTAGGGTCTTGTGATAATGCAAGCTCTTTCCTTTCCTGTTAGTTTTTGGTTTTGTTTTCCTTTAATTCTTTTTTGAGACGGGGTCTCACTCTGTTGCCCAGGTTTAGACTGCACAGGCATGATCAGAGTTCATTATAGCCTCAAACCTCTGGGTTCAAGTCATCCTCCTGTCTACCCTCCCATGTACCTGGGAATATAGGTGCATACGATGCCTAGTTAATATTTTTATCTTTTGCAGAGGCCAGGTCTTGCTACATTGCCTAGTCTGGTCTTGAACTTCTGGCTTCAAGTGATCCTCTGCCTCAGGCTCCCAAAGTACTGGGATTACAAACATGAACCTCTGTAATAGTTCATGTTTCCTGTTTGTTTCAATAAATGATTTAATTTATTATTTTTTTTTTTACTTAAAGACCAAAGCTTTCAACTGTGCTGATGGCGCTAGTAATCCAGTTGCTTTAAAATTCATTACTCTTTCTGTAGAGATTGTTGGATGGTCGATAAGTAAAAATTATAAGAACATTTTCCTTATACCTTTACTTTGCTGCCAGATACCTGCTTCCCATGGCAAGAGCCCTGGTAGCCAGGAAAAGCCAATGAAAAATCTGTCAATCCCAGCTGCAAGAAAAATCTGTGAATACTAAGCTGTTGAAAATCAATAGCAAAGTGGAAAATTCTCTTTAAGTAATTTCAAGTGGAAGTATCTGATGGCTTACCAACGTATTTGGAAGCAATTTTAGACCACCAAAGCATCATGAGACCATCTTTTCTCTACCATGGGATAATTTGCCGTCTTTGGGAGGTTTTAACAGAAAAAAAAAAAAAAAAAGGCTGGCTTTCAACCCACTGTCGGGCTGCATTTGGCAGCCAGCTTGCTCATTTATCTACTCATATCTGCAGGGACCAAGCGAAACCATGGAGCTGCCCCCACCCCTCCAACACACGCACAAGAAGCTTCTCCATGGGGAAAGAAGAGTGTCACACATTCATGCGTGCTGTAGAGGTGACCCTTCAAACCTGCTGTCCTTGTCCACTATGGATAAGCAGATTTCTGACTCCGGCATAGTTTTGGACCATCTTGGCCTTTTTTTTCTTTTTGCTACAAAATTTGCTCTTTGTAACAAAGTCCTCAAACATGTAGAAGTCCTTTCACGGATGGATGCCGAAGTTTTTCTCATTGTTTTCATGAAAATTTGTACATCTATTTGCATGCACATTTTAAGTATTTGTGAGAGTTCCCCAAGCAGCACTGGTAGGTCAAAATATACAGAAGGTGCAAAAAAAATATAGGAGAAAGCAACAAACTGTATTAAATCCGTACCACTTGGGTCATGTTTGACTTCCGCCATTACAAAAGACCTTCAACAGGATTTGCAGTCTTTTGTTATTGGTATATATTGAGTATTATGATTTTAGAAATATAGTTTTTTCCTATCTTAAAATGTGTATACATTTTTTGGCACCCTCTATATATCAGAGTGTCCATAAAGTTCATGTGCAATTTACTTTTTAATTATGGACACCTGTATAGTACACACACACACACACACACACGGCTGTCCACAAAGTATCCATCCATGTATATCTCTATTTTTTTGTATTATATGGCGAGATACTTTCTAGACACCGTATACAGAAGTTATCACATATACATCACACACACAATATTTCAGCTTTTGATAATCTTTTCAAATTGCTCACCCACAAAAGACACAATATTTTATACTTCCACCAAAAGTACTGATTTCCCAACAGCCTTGCTTCCCTGGATTTTATCAGTCTTTCTAGTTTGGGGCAGTTGAGCACCCGTCAGCCTGGATCCAGCCCCTCTCCTGACCACATTCTTGCTCCCGCCCCACGCCAGCCCATGTGCACCTCGGGACAGGCTCTGATGTGCCTGCTGTCAGACCCTCCACTCACTCACTCCCACTTTCCTGACCCTGCCTATCAGCACATTCCTAGTGAAGAAGCAAAGATGACAGAGCCCATGATTCTCCTTGGATGTCACACAGAACTCAGCATCCCTGCTGATATTTTAAACTGGGGACAAAACACAAGTCAAATCAACTGCCCATAGCAGATATTTCAAAGAAAAACTGTTGAGTTTCAGACATCAAAGGGCTCATAGATGTTGTTTCTTTCCCTCAGGAAAGGAAAATAAATGGGCGTGTTTTCAAAAGGCTTACAGTGGTTCTGCTGACAAGCTGGAGCCCAGGCCATCTGTTCCAATTTCTCTAAAAAACATCCCAAAGGCACTGTTGGGTTAGAACTGGCTGTTCTGCTACTGTCTGTCTCTATAGCCGAGGACCACACACCCACCCCTCCATTCTCAAGGCAACTTACCATAACATTTTCTTTCCAGATGGCCATGTTCCATCCCCCTACGGTGAGAATGATGTCGTTGTAAAAAGGTGATCTCTGAATAGTGTGGACAGCTCCATCGTGGACAGTGTGGAGGCTCACTGGCTTCTTTGCTGTTGGGGTGAAAGGCCACCTCATCTTTACTAACATTGCTTACATTCTTTTTTTTTTTTTTTTTTAGAAACAGAGTCTTATTTTGTGGCCCTTGGTTTAGTGCTGTGGCATCACAGCTCATAACAACCTTCAACTCCTGGGCTTAGGCGATTCTCTTGCCTCAGCCTCCTGAGTAGCTGGGACTACAGGCACCTGCCACAATGCCTGACTATTTTTGTTGCAGTTTGGCTGGAGCCAGGTTTGAACCCACTTCTCTCGGCATATGTGTCCAGCACCCTACTCACTGAGCCACAGGCGCTGCCCTAGCTTTTTGTTGTTGTTGTTGCAGTTTGGCTGGGGCTCGGTTCGAACCCGCCACCCTCAGTATATGGGGCCAGTGCCCTACTCACTGAGCCACAGGCACCACCCCATTGCTTACATTCCTACAATGAAGAATGGACAGACCTCTGAGGGACCAACAGGTCCCAGTGAATGAGGTCCACGAGTGGAAAACCAGAGGCTGGTTAGGGTGAATCGATCTGTCAAGAGATGACGCCTTCTCTTTCTATGAAAAATCCTGGCAACCTCCCATCAGGGCCACTTTTCAGGCCCAGAGGAATACTTCCTATTCTTATTCATTTACTCATTGATTCATTTAGTTATTTAATAAATGTTTGTGGATTGCCTGTATGTGCCAAGTGCTGTAGGAGGCTGGGTCAACAGTGGTTAGTAAACAAACGCGATCCTGTCCTCATGGAACTTATAGCCAGTAAGGAAGACAGACACTCAATAAACAAATCCCAAAGCATGTAACTTAAAAACTGTCAAAAGGTTATGAAGGAAAAAATATTACAAGCGGCATTTGTAATTTAGACTTCAGACCTTCCAAGAAGGTGAGTCAAAGCAGTCCAGTATGGGAAGATTTTGGTGTGAAGGAACAGTACGGACAGAGGGAACAGCACACATCCAAGTCCAAAGTTAGTGCGTTTGTACACTTGGAGAAGACGGCAGGACTGGACTCTGGTGATGCCGGCATGAGATGTGTGACAGGAAGGACACAAAGAGAGTCCAGACACGCAGCGCCTTGCATAAAGGAGTCCGGACTCCATCCTGAGGACAGTGTGTTTTGCTGAGTCCTTCAGGCCTAGCTGTGGGACAAGCTGACATCTCCAAAAGATTCTCTGGCTGCTGCTTGGAGAATGGATTAGACAAGGGGATAACAAGGGGCTGCCGTGGGAGCTCTGGGGAGAGAGAATAGTGGCTGAGATTAAGGTGCGAGGGGCAAGAGTGAATAATCACGAAGTATTTGCCAGCTAGAACGCAGGTCTTGGAGGTGGCTTGATTAGGAAGGACGAGACGTGAAAAATGCTGAGAGTGACAGGCTGGTTTCCACTGGTCGAAGCTGGTATACGGAGGGAAGAAGTCTGGATATGGAGATCTGAGTTTCCTTTGTTCTCTGCCCCAGCCTAGGGGCTCTTTCTGCTTCTCAGGTCTCCTTACATGGAGAACAGGAGGATTCTGCTTGGCTTTCCTCTCCCCCAGGCCTGGCTGCCGAGCCCAGTGCTCTCATTCCTTGTTGCCCCTATCCACATGCTCCAGGGACAGTCATAAAAATATATCCCGCTCCAGGCCAAACCATAGCATCTAGCTGCCTCATACTAAAACCACATACTCATTAGGAATCTTATTATATTAATAGCTATGTGAGGGATAGTAAAGACCTAGTAAATCTTGTAAGAAGCTCATAGATTATTCACAAGAGCCAAATGGTGGAAGCTATGGCGTGTCCATTGACAAAATGTGGTATATACAAGCAACATTATTCATTCGACCTTGAAAAGGAAGGAATTGGCTTGGTGCCCTTAGCTCAGTGGTTAGGGAGCCTGCCACATACATCAGGGCTAGCGGATTTAAACCCAGCCCAGGCCTGCTAAACAGTAACAACAACTACAACAAAAAAAATAGCCAGGTGTTGTGGTGAGCACCTCTAATCCCAGCTACTTGGGAGGCTGAGGCAAGAGAATCACTTAAGCCCAAGAGTTTGAGGTTGCTGTGAGCTGTGACGCCATAGCACTCTAACAATGGTAACATAGTGAGACTCTGTCTCAAAAAATGAATAAATAAATAAAAGGAGGAATTTCTGGTATACACTACAACATGGATGAACTCTGAGGATATTATATTGAGCTGAATAAAATAAGCTAGTGACATAAAGATAAACCCTGTATAATTCCACTAATATGAGGTCCCTGGGGTAGTCCAACTCGTGGGTGCAGAAAGTAGGATTGCCGTTGCCAGGACCTGGGGAACGGCGGGAAAGAGGAGTTAGTTGACAGATACGGAGTTTTAGTTTTGCAAGAAGAAAAGAATTCTGGAGATGAGGTGCACACAGCGTGAATGTACTTAGCGCCATTGAACTGTGCACTTGAAATGGTTAAGTTTTATGTTTAAGTGTGTCTCATGAGTTAAAAAATTATTTTTTAAAAAGCTTAAAAAGTAAAACTAAGTAATAAAAATTTAAATGTAGCTCTTCTGTATTAAAAAAAAAAAGGCCCATTTTTCTTCATCCAAAACCTCATTTTGAAGAGAGCACAGAAGGCATACTTCTACGGCCACCTTGAAAATGAATCCCCAACAATCAATCAATAAAAGAAAAATTAAAAAAAAAAAAAAGAAAAAAGAAAATGATCTAGAAGATTCCTGGGAAGGCACAAGACCTTTAGAAACCAAGCAGCTTTCTTTCTGCCATTGCCAGGGTTTCTCGGAGCCTCATTTTGCCTCAGGGTTCACAAGGCTTCCTTGGACCACACCTCCTCCTGCTGAGCAGGACCATCTAGGAGTCTGGAAACTTCTGCAACTATTACGGTCACTGATGACAGCAATAATGACAATCGTGAAGTTTGTACTTTGAAACACCATTAGCTGTTCTCACCCCATAGTAACTACTTTTTGGATTTTTTGTCCTTTGAAAGACCTTAGTCCCTTTTTTTTTGAGACAGAGTCTCACTATGTCACCCTTGGTGGAGTGCTGTGGTGTCACAGCTCACAGCAACCTCAAACTCTTGGTCTTAAGCGATTCTCCTGCCTCAGCCTCCCAAGCAGCTGGGACTGCAGGAACCCGCCAGAACACTCAGCTGTTTTTTTTGTTGCAGTTGTCACTGTTGTTTAGCTGGCCCTGGTCAGGTTCAAACCCACCAGCCTCAGTGTGTGTGGCTGGTGCCTTAACCACTGGGCTACAGGTGCTGAGCCTGAAAGACCTGAGTCTTTTTTAGAAATGAATGGAGCTGTCCTTAAATTATTAAGTGGACTGCTAGGGCCTCCAGGCTAAGTTATTGTAAGAAAATTACAATAAGTGTAAAAGCAATTTTCCAGAGTCATTGTCTAGCACTGGATGCAGTCTAGTAATTCAGTTAAGAGCACAGAGTCTGGTGGCAGAATATCTGGGCTCCAACTCCAGCAATGCCACCCACAGAGCTACCTGTAGGGCTGGTGTGAGGATGAATGACTTCTCCATAGAAAGCGTTTGGCAGGGCCCGGGCTGGATTTGAACCCGCCAGTTCAGGTGTATGTGGCTGGTGCCTTAGCCGCTTCAGCCACAGGTGCTGAGCCTATTTCCAGTTGTTTTAATGAACTAAATTAAATGTCAGAAATGACAAGCAGCTCCCCCTCTTCCTGATGGCCCATATCCTGTGGGCTGTGAAGCTCTGGCACATTCCCTGTCCCCCCACCACCACCCTCCCGCACCCGCCCCATAACCAGGCCTGCACCTCAGCCTCCCCAGCCCTCCCCTGGCTCCTGTCGTCGGCCTTCCTGAGCCCGATGAATTCATCCAGGCCTTGCTCTCCTGCTGGGGTGATTTTCTGATTGTATGGGTGGCTCTAGGGTAAAACCCAAAGTTCTAAGTAGGGGGCTTGAGATGCTTTGACAAATGTCTTCCCTGTCACCTCTCCTGCTGCTGTTGCCTCTGCTGCTGTGCTTCAGCCAGGAGATCGCCTGTTTCCTAACTGGCCACGGTCTTTCGGGCTCCCATGTTTTTGCAAGCATTACTCTTTCTCTCTGGAACGTCTTTCCCCATTTCACCCATCTGGAGAATTCCAATCAAGACCCAGGTCAACTGTGGCTGCTGTGGGATCTTTTCTAAGAGCTCAACAGAGTCCCTCCCTGGGCTCCCGCATCATTTTGTGTTTGCTTACGACCACGCCACTAATGACAGTATAATGGCAACATTTATTCATTTGTTTGACTTTTCCAGGAGATCGTAAAATATGATCTGGGGAAGGATAACATCCCGGGTCATCTTTATGTCTGCAGTGCTGGCACATAGTAGGTCTCAATAATGATTTGATGAATGAATGCAAGTCAGAAAGAAAGAATAAACATCAATGAGGTTCCAACATAAAGCTTTGGGAATTTAAATGTGTTGTTATTGGTTCTTTTACAAATGGAATAAAACCCGTTGAAAACAAAACAACTAAACCGGTTGGTCATGGGCTTCCTCAAAAGCACTGTGGCCCTAGAAGGCTGGCCCTCAGATGGAGCTTCTGCCTGTGCACAGCCAGGTCATGGCATCAGGTCCTGAGCTTGAGCTGCAGAGACGTGGTGAAGACCGCTGCTGTATGATACAGTGCCTGGCTTGCAACCCCTGCACAGCTAACACTCATGATTTACTGAATAAATAGATACGTTTAAAAGCATGGAGGAAGTTGAATTATTGTATCCAATGTTCAAAAGCATGGAGGAAGTTGAATTATTGTATCCAATGTTCAAAAGCATGGAGGAAGTTGAATTATTGTATCCAATATCTCATTTTGAGCTCAGCTTTAAATCTCGGAATTGGGAGTAAGTGTAAAATGGATGATCAGTCCCATTTCTGAGTACACTTGACCCTACCTTGGGTTAATCATCTCTCAATGCCCCACTGTCATCAGTCCACGCATTTGGACTTCTGGTCAGGGAGGAACAGTAGGAGGGCTTCTGTTACTCCTTTGTCAGGTGGGGCTGATATCTTTCTTCCCAGCTCTAAGGCAGACTCTGCTCTCCGGACCCAGACTCAGTAGGATCAAAGGGGGTGAAGTTATAATTGTGCCAACAGCTGTCCTTTGCAGGCTGTGGCTCTACTCTTTGACCCTTAACCCCTGCGAGTCACTCACATTTCAACTTGTCCAGCTAGATCTCCTCCCTAGATCTCCTCCTTGGAGCCCAGCTGCCCCCCTACCCTGCTCCCATGGGGAGCTCTGAAGCTTTTCACCAGCCGTTGTCTGCCGAGCTGTCCCAAGAGCCACCTCTGCCTTTGCTTATGGTTATCCCAAACTTTGAAATGCAGTTAGAATAGAATATATTTTCACTCCAGAATAAAACTCAAAGCTTTAAAGTGAGTAGTTGTCATTTTAGTGAATACCAGTGCTCTGAGTCTGTTAAAGACAAGAGCTTTGCTTATTGGGGTGCCTGCACTCCTAATTGTGATCCTGGCTCACACCTGGGGTGACCTACTTACCTCTTCTCATCTGGGTCCTGAGACTCACTAGGACAGGGACAGGAGACAGGAGGACCCCCGTCCTCCCCCTAAAGGAGAATTACCTCTTCCATACTGTTTGGGGGTCTTCAAGACCATCATAAAGGCCTGCACAGTGGCTCACGCCTGTAATCTCAGTATCTGGGAGGCCAAGGAGGGTGGATCACTGAGCTCAGGAGTTCGAGACCAGCCTGAGCAAGAGCAAGACCCTGTCTCTACTAAAATTAGAAAAAACTAGCTGATCATCAGAGTGATTGCCTATAGTCCCAGCTACTCAGGAGCTGAGGCAAAAGGATCACTTGAGCCCAAGAACTTGACATTGTTGTGAGCTATGATGCCAGGGCACTCTACCCAGAGCGACAGAGTGAGATTTTGTCTCAAAAAAAGAAATGAAAGACCATTATAAATTTAGCTGATAATTGCATATGGACTGATTTTCCACCTAGATGAACTATCAGGTTTTTGAATTATTGAAACCACGTGTTATTTCTTTTTCTTGTATTTTTTGTGTTTGAGACAGTCTCACTTGATCACCCCTGGTACAGTGCTGTGGCAACACAGCTCACGGTAACCTCAAACTCTTGGGCTCAAGCGATTCTCTTGTCTCAGCCTCCTGAGTAGCTGGGACCACAGGCACCTGCCAGAAAACCCAGCTGTTTTACTGTTGTTTTTTCTTTTTTAAAGAGACCGGGTCTTGCTCTTGCTCAGGTTGGTCTTGAACTTGTGAGCTCAGGCAATCCACCTGCCTTGGCCTCCCAGAGTGCTAGGATCATAAGTATAAGCCACCACGCCTGGCTGCATGTTATTTCTTAGTTAAACTCTTTAAGTTTGTTAAACTCTCAACCATTTAAGCATTATGCAGGTCAATGCTCCTTGAATTTCAGCATGAAAAAAAAATTTCCTAGCAAGTGTCATTAAAATCCAGACTCAGATTCAGTAGCCCTTTATCTCTAGCAAGCTGATTCAAGACCCTCACTTGGAGTGAAAACCTTAGGCATCCTCCCTCCCATTAGCAAGAGTTGGTACTTCCCAGATTCCTGGGGGTAGTTTAAATTAACAGGAACCTCTTACTAGTAACAAGGCAACCCATAGCACTCACACATGAATCGGCCGGTTTCAGGGTCTCTTTCCAGTCTCCAATCTGTGTATATCACTTCGCCTTCCTGAAATATTACAGGTTCCTGGTGAGTACCATGACAACGTAAGGCCTCGCATTCATTTGCTGAGACTGATTGTAATGAAAACAAATACAAAGTAACAGGTCAATTTAATCAAATAATAATTTGAAACAGTGGGGAGGGGAAGGCTCAAAATGATCGCTCCATTTTACATTCAACAAAACAATGAGTGTGTTGAGTATTTATATATATACACGTAGTGACAGAGGAACATAGACAGTCATGCAGATAATCTACATATGAGTGTCTCAGCCACTGGGTTTCCAAAGTAGGGCTCAGGTCCATCTTATTTATTTGTTTATTTGTTTTTGAGACAGAGTTTTACTCTGTTGCTCTCTGTAGAGTGCTATTGAGTTAGCTCATAGAAACCTCAAACTTTGACTGAAAAGATCCTCTTGCTTCAGCCTCCCCAGTAGCTGGGACAATGGGCGCCCACCACAATACCCAGCTATTTTTAGAAACAGGGTCTTGCACTTGCTCAGGCTGGGATCAAACTCCTGAGTCCAAGCATTACACCCTCCCTGGCCTCCTTGAGGGCTAGGATTATAGGCGTGAGCCACAGTGCCTGGCCTGTTTCAAGTTATAAACTATAAACTATGCATCTATCGACTAGCGTCCCATTACTTGCCAAATGGAATTCAAAAGACCCAGTGCAGTAGGCAGGCCCTTCGGTACTGGACGCCAGCCTAGCTTCTAGGTGTGGCCTTCCCTCTTGTACCAAACTATTTCACTGTCTCCAGACAAATCCTGGATTTTCCTAACTCCAAATTGTACTCTTGCCATGCTCTTTCTGGTTCCTTCTCAGCCTCCAACGTCCAGTCACCTTCCCTGCCTCCCCCTTCCTGTTGGAGTGGCCTCTGTCGGTGTTTTTCCATCATGCTGTCAAGGTGTCTGCTCCTTGGCTAGGCAGTGAGTGCTGGAGGGTGGAGGGACGGTGCTATTGACCTCTGACCCCAGCACCTAGCACCTAGCTAGCACTGTGCCTGGCAGGCAGTATGCTCTCAGAGCTTGTGGACTTCATTAATCTCTTAATACCAAAGTGGGAACACAAATTGCATTCTGATGAGACTGGGCTATGGAATCTTCCCAGGGTGGCCTGGCCTGGGAGAAATATCCTTTATTTCAGGGAAAATAGAGATATGAATGAAAAGAGCATCTCTGTTCTTTAAGATGAGGTTCTGAACCTGATTTCTATATCTGTAAAATGAGAACAACAATTTCACATTTACAGGATTACTGGGATTAAATGGGATACAATTTGGAAAATAACCTGGCACAGATCCTGATACATAGAAAACGCCCAATAAATGTGAGCTCGCTCTGATGTTCTTGTAGCAGGTGCTGAAAAAGGGCAGCCATGACTTACCATTATTACGTCCAATAGCTATTTATGTTTTGAATTCAATGAGTTCTCCACTGTCTTTCCTACTAGATTGTGCTAGCTTAACAAAAGAATATATTTCCTTAGTACATCTCTACTACTTAGCATGATTTCTTCCGTATAATAAAGGTATTTGATGAATATTTACAGATTGATCAATAAATTACTAGCGAAAAGAGTACTTAATTGTGTAGCTATTTTTCACATCTGTTTACATATTCAATGTAAATCTATGAGACCCCAAGGTTAAATTTTTAATTGCAATAATCATATTAAAACACAAAAATGATAAATATAAGCTGCCCTCCAACAAACGTGTACAATAGCTGTTAATGTATCTGTGTAATTAGATAATAATTGTAAGAGCCAATGATTCCAATTTACCTCTGTTCCCACGAAGAATTTTGTGCAGAATTCCTCTATTGGCTTGAGGTGCCCAGCCAGCCCGCTTTCCAGATTATGGTAGGGGTCCGTTTCTCCCATCCTCTCTGCTCTGTTCTGTCCTAATGAGGAGCGTGGACAGATGAACCACACATTTATAGTGAAAACTTAAAAAGAAACAAACAGTTTACATTTTCCATCTCTTGTGACATGTCCCATGCCCTTCCCAACGTGGTGAGCCTGAGTCCAAACCTTTGTAAACTAAATTTAGCAGTAGTAACTTTCTCAAACCCAAACTTCAGTGGCTGTACTACTATATAACAGCTCTAGCTATACATGCAAGGTACAAGTTTAGCTAATCCTAGGGCTGAGATGCAAATGACACGTGGAACCTCTTTCTTCTTAAAAGTATTTATCTCACCTCAGTTTATTTTTTTGTTTGTTTGTTTTATTTTACTTTTTTTAGAGACAGAGTCTCACTCTATTGCCTTCGGTAGAGTGCCATGGCATCACAGCTCACAGCAACCACCAACTCCTGGGCTTAGGTGATTCTCTTGCCTCAGCCTCCCCAGTAGCTGGGACTACAGGTGCCCACCACAACACAAGGCTATTTTTTGTTGCAGTTTGGCGGGGGGGCAGGTTCAAACCCTCCACCCTTGGTATATGGGGTCAGCGCCCTACCCACCGACCCACAGACGCCACCCTATTTCACCTCATTTTCAAGCGAAGACTTTTTACGATCTAAAACTAATGTTGCTTAATGAAGCTTTGAAAAACAAGAAAAGCAAAGGTAAAAGAACAAAAGTCATTCATTGTCATGTCCCACTGAGAAAACCAGGATTAAAATATTGATATATTTCCCCTCTAGTGACTTTTCTGTGAATATATGTAAACAGATTTAAAAAAAACCCAATCATATTATATTTTAGCTTTATATCCTGCTTTTCTTTTATGTTAAAGATATATCTTGAGCATTTACCCAGATCACTTATTAGTTTTTCAAACATGTGATATTAAATTCTGGGAAAGATATAGGATTTTATAAACATGTATTATTTCTCTACCATCACCTCAAGTGATCCTCCCCACTTTAGCCATCCAAAGTGCTAGGATTGGCTCGGTGCCTGTGGCTCAATGGGCTAAGGCGCCAGGCATGTACACCTGAGCTGCCAGGTTCGAATCCAGCCCAGGCCCGCCAAACAACAATGACAGCTGCAACCAAAAAATGGCTGGGCGTTGTGGCGGGTGCCTTAGTCCCAGCTACATGGGAGGTGGAGGCAGGAGACTCGCTTGAGCCCAGGAATTGGAGGTTGCTGTGAGCTGTGATGCTACATCACTCTACCCAGGGGGACAGCTTGAGGCTCTGTCTCAAAAAAACAAAAAAAAAAAAACCCAAAAAACCCAAAGTGCTAGGATTATAGACGTGACCCACGGCACCTGGCCTTGAAACGCTCTCCCTTATTAGATGCCAATTCCCACCATATTTTGATGTATAGATTCAATACAATCCCAAGCAAAATCATAGTTCCTTCTATGCAAGACAAGCTGTTCCTAAAATTCACATAGTAAAGCATAAAACCTACAATAGTGAAATGCTTTGAAACAGTCATTTCAGGAGTAATCCATGAAGCTAGAGTAATAAACAGAGTGTGGGGACGTCGTAGAGATAAAGACACTCAGAGCCATGAACTAGAGTAGGGAATTCAGAAACAGACCCTCACACGTGTGCAAGTGACTTTTGACAAAAGCACAAAGGTATCCCCAATAAAGAAGGAATAGTGTTGTTTTCAATAAATGTTGTGGGACCGCTACACACAAAAAAATGCACTTTTTTTTGAGCTATAACTTGTGCCACAAAAATTAACTCAAAAAGGACCACAGACCTAAATGTAAAGCCATAAAACTCAAGCTAGGCCAAGATTTCTTAAACTCAACACCAAGTCATGATCCATAACAGAACAAATTGGTAAATTAGACTTCCTCCAAATTAAAAACTGATTTCGAAGCGACTGTTAAGAGAATGAGACAACAAATCACAGATTGAGAGGACATAGTTGCAAGTCTCATCTGATAAAGCACTAGTGTCTAAAATATATTAAGGACTTTCAAAACTCAATAATAAGAAAATAAGGGCGGTGCCTGTGGCTCAGTGGGTAGAGGCGCCAGCCCCATATACCAAGGGTAGTGGGTTCAAACCCAACCCCGGACAAACTGCAAGAAAAAATAGCCAGGGATTGTGGCAGGAGCCTATAGTCCCAGCTACTCGGGAGGCTGAGGCAAGAGAATCGCCTAAGTCCAGGAGTTGGAGGGTGCTGTGAGCGCTGATGCCACAGCACTCTACTGAGGGCAATAAAGTGAGACTGTCTCTACAAGAAAAAGAAAAGAAAACAAAATGAAACAAATGACTCATTTAAAAAGTGGGTGCAAGATTTGAACAGACACATCACCAAGGAAGATATATACGTGGAAGGTAAACATGAAAATATACACTCTGCGTCTTTGGTCACTAGGTAAAAGTAAAGGAGATATCACTATATATATGTTGGAATGGTTAAATTTAAAAGTCCAACCATACTAATTCTTAGCAAGGATATGGAGAAACTAGAACTCTCGCATACTGCTAGTATGAATGTAAAATGATAAAATCACGTTACAAAACGCTTTGGCAACCAGGCGCGGTGGCTCATGCCTATATTCCCAGCACTAAGGGAGGCTGAGGTGGTGGGAGAATTGCTTGAGCTCAGGAGTTCAAGACTTGCCTGAGTGAGAGTGAGACCCCGAATCCTAAAAAAGTGAAAAATAGCCTTTGTATTAACTTGGATGGAAGTGGAACACATTATTCTTCGTAAAGCGAAGAATGGAGAAGCATGAATCCTATGTATTCAATTTTGATATGAGGACAATTAATGACAATTAATGACATAGTGGGGGTGGGGGAAGGGGAGAGCAGAGAGAGAGAAGGAGGGAGGGGATGGGTTCTCGGTGTGTGACACACTTCTTGGGGGCAAGACACAAGTGTAAGAGGGACTTTACTTAATAAATGTAGTCATTGTAACCTGGTTTCTTGTACCCTCAATGAATCCCCAATGATTTAAAAAAAAAAAAAAGAAAACTCAGCTGGGCGCAATGGCGAGCACCTGTTTAATCCCAGTGGCTTCCAGTGGCTGAGGCAGCGGGAGGCCCACAACCCGAGTCTGAGGTTGCAGTGAGCCATGACACCATTGCACTCTGCTCAGGGCACAAGGTGGGCCTCTGTCTCAACAACAACAACAAAAAGCAAATAAATAAAAATAAAAAATAAGCAAAGAAGTGAAAAAGAAGGAAAAGAAAACACTTTGGCAGTTTCTTAAAAAGCGACACATACCTATCATATATGATCCAGCCACTCGAGACAAATGAAAGCATTGCAAAGACTTATACACGAATGTTCATAGAAGCTTTATTCGCACTAGGTTTAAGCTGAAAACAATGTGAATGTCCGTCACCAGGTGATATCCGCACAAATACCATTCAGTAATAGAAAGAATTAACTATTGATGCGCACGACACAGATGAATTCCAAAGTAATTATATGGATTGAAAGAAGCTGAGTATATGCTGTTTGAGATATAAAATTCTAGAAAATATAAATTAATATATGGTGACAAAAAGTCAATCAGCGGTGACCTGGGAATGAGGGAAGTGCAGGAATCCTTCTACGACTTTCGGGAGTGATGAATATGTTCATTGTCTTGATTATGGTGATGGTTTTGTGGGTGTGTACACCAGTCAAACATAACAAATTTGACACTTTGACAAAGTGCAGTTTATTGTCTGTCAATCATACTTTGTATAGTTGGTAAAAATCAATTAAGCCCTCCCCCACCCCCGGCACTTTACAAGAGATAATGATGTCCTTGCTGTAACTGGGTAAAAGTAGCCACAGCCTCCTGGCCACTTGTTTTTGTAAGGCTAAAAGATAATACTTTTTAAGATATTTAATATGCTACCTTTTTACGAATTACATTAATCTCTCTTAGCCTTGGTTTCCTTAATTATAAAACAGTCATGAGAATCCCCAACTTGCAGATTATAGTGAAACTTAGCATCTGTTTTTACTCGCCATTGTAGCATCAGGGCCTAGCACAACGTAAGCATTTCATAAATACGTGTTAAGTGAATGAAAACGGGCAATGTTAGCGCAGTACCTGACGCTTGGCTAGAATTCGACATTGAAACCAATAAACAAATAGAAAAGAGGAGGGGGGGAAGGAAAAGAAGAGGAGGAGGAGAAAACTCACTTTAGAGTCCCTCCAGAAAGAAGCAGGCCCCAGTACATGAAAAGGATGCAATCACATTTGGAAAATATCTGCAGAAATGTAATGATTCCATCTTCTTTAGCACAAGATTTTAGGTTGTTACCAATAGAGCACTTGGTTCCATTTTCCTCAAACTGGGTGTTAGGTATATAAATGATGTTTTTCTTAGATATTGCATCATTTAACCGAACATTTAAAAAATTATAAATGGAAATCCTTTTGATAGGCAAATGTTTGAAAAATACTTCAATTGTTAGTTACTCTTGTACAATTCATTCTGCATTGCTCTCTGGATAGGATGTTCATTCAGACCTTATTTGAATAGTTTTGATAGCTTTTATTGCACCTTGAATTACTTCAACAAAGATGTGTGGGTTGAGTTCAGATAGATTTACAAGCTGGCTTTTTTTCTGTATCTCAGTTTTATCATAGTTCTGTATAAATATTAATTTTTTTAAGTTATATTCTTATTTAAAGTGGTAATTTGTTTCTTGGTAGTTTGTAACTTACTGCTAGACTTCAGATATGTTCCATTCTATAAGATTATTCTTTTAGGACATACATATTCATTAAGTGGGTTTTATTCATTTTTTAATGTAATAAATTTTTTTTTTGACAGTTTCACTATGTTGTCCTCAGTAGAGTGCAGTGAGATCACACCTTACAGCAACCTCAAACTCTTGGGCTTAAGTGATTCTCTTGCCTCAGCCTCCCAAGTAGCTGGGACCACCGGCCCCCACCACAATGCCAGGCTATTTTTTGGTTGGAGTTGTCACTGTTGTTTGGCAGGCCCGGGCTGGATTCGAACCTGTCAGCCCTGGTGTATGTGGCCTGTACCCTACCACTGAGCTACAGGCACCGAGCCAATGTAATGAGTTTTGAAAAACACATAAATGCGTCCAATAAATGTTTGTGAAATGTAATAGAACTGAATCTCTTTGTGTGTATAGGTAGTTTTAATGTGTTAACTATAGCTATTCTAGCCATTATAAAGTTCCATATTGGAGGCTTTGATTTTTGGAATTCTTTTTACAAACTTGACCACCCTAGAAAGTGACTCACTTTCACCTAAGCCATAATCAGTCACTAACACTCCAACTATTAAATGCCTTTTTAATAAGCAAAGAAAATTACCTTGTGTCTGATAAAGATGGCTTTCATTCAGGCTTATCTTGGTTGGGCAGTGATCTACACTTGTTTCACCCTTAGACAGCCTTACCTTTTGGGAGAACATACATTAAAAATAAAGATTATTTCCATATTTCCTTGGGTAATTCATTCCTGTCTTTCCTTATGGCTCCCAGATGGAAGGAAACCCATCTCCCTTGCTTTCCCCTTTCTGTTGTCTCGTTCCAATTTTTAGTTGCTGTTCCCTACGAAAAGGACCTAAAACGAAGAGCACCCAAAGCCCATTCCCAAAACCTTGCCACAGAAGGGAGCTCATCTAGGGGCACATTTCTACATCCCAAGTTCTCTTGAGTCATTTACTCCTGAAAATCTCTTGTATTCTTTTCCATAATATATCCTTATTAGTTTTAATATAAAACAAGGACTTATTCTCCTGCTCCCTAAATCTTTCAGTTAAATGAAACTCCAGGAGGTTGCACAGGACGTTGCGTCCACCTGGCCACCTCTGAGTTCCCTCAGAGACACACAGGCTGGGAGTTGCAGAAGCGGCCCTGGGCCTGCACCACACCCTGGTGGCTGGAATGAGAAATGGTCGCACTTTCTATTTCCCCCTTACAGCTTCTTTCTCCCTTAGCATATTTGTCCACATGCCACACAGTTTTTCTTTTTTTTGAGACAAAGTCTCACTTTATCACCCTCCGTAGAGTGCTGGGCCATCACAGCTCACAGCAACCTCCAGCTCCTGGGCTCAGGCGATTCTCTTGCCTCAGCCTTCCGAGTAGCCAGGACTACAGGAGCCCTCCACAACACCCGGCTGTTTTTTTGTTGCAGGTTGGCTGGGGCCGGGTTTGAACGGCCACCCTTGGAATATGGGGCCGGCGCCCTACCCACTGAGCCATAGGTGCCGTTCCACACAATTATTCTTAGCTGAGTTTTTATTGATGTGTTTGAACTGCTGGCATCTCATTAAGTCCTACCCCAGAATACTTCTAATCTTCTCTTTCCAATTTTTTCCTAGTTATACTCTGAGAATATTCTCATCCCTCCATGCTCTCTTTTCTACAGAGAATAATAATGTAATTTGTGCAACACTTGCAAATGAAAGTATTGGAATTAAAATTTGACACTCTAAAGAAAGCGCCATCAGTGTCAGAAGTCCATTCCTCCTTTCCACACATATCTGTAGCCATATTTTTCTCAAACTAATTTTCTTCAAGTTCTGTCATTATTTTTTATTCAATTACTTTTCAGATCTGTTTGGTCATAGCTTTTAAAATAATACTGGTGCCTTTACTAACATGCAAAATATGCAGAATTTTGGCTGCAATAGCAGAGTCAATTAGCTTTTCTCTGCTAACCTGAGCTTTGACTAATTTTCAAGCAACTGATACACAATTGAATAATTATTACACAAACCATATGTAAGTTGTAGCTTGCTTACACATGAATATCAATCTTGAGTTCACAATGGTTTTGATTTCTGGCTTGATCTTGGCAAGTATCAAAATAATAATTTTACAACTTGGCAGGTATAAAGTCAAGAAATTTATTGGTTGAATGAACATGTAAATTATAAAGTCTTGTGTTACTTTGAGCTGCTGTACTTTTAGAGTACATGTATGTCTATGCATGTAAATTATATAGTGTATGTATGCAAATAGGAAGGGCTAAATGCCACGTTACTTACCTTAGAGAGAGGTTTCCAGGAGAGATCTAGATGCAAAAATGTAGATGGAACATCAAAAGGAATTTCAATAACTTCCTCTTTCTTTTTCTCTGCTGTTTGGGGGAGTAAAGTTTTCAGAGGTCTAATATCCCAAAAACATATTGTGCTAAAAAAAAAAAAAGTTTGAATCTTTTAAGTATAAATAAGGGGTGCAACCTCAGAACTCCCATTAATACTCCTACATATGAGCAATGTGACCATAGCTCTATTTTAACGTTTCTGAGAATGAAAAAAATAGTTGTGCATTTTCTATTTTTGAGAATGATAGTGTGTATAAGGTTTTTTAAGAACCTCCTCCATCTCAGGATTAATATCATTAATGAGAATTGAGTTTGGTGGCTCGGCGCCTGTGGCTCAAGTGGGTAAGGCACCAGCCACGTACACCTGAGCTGGAGGGTTCCAATCCAGCCCGGGCCCACCAAA
Source organism: Arctocebus calabarensis (assembly GCA_963573935.1). Lineage (NCBI taxonomy): Eukaryota > Metazoa > Chordata > Mammalia > Primates > Lorisidae > Arctocebus > Arctocebus calabarensis. Next base: position 35,757 of record CAUYON010019326.1, on the reverse strand, counting down.
CAACAATGATGGCTGCAACCAAAAAATGGCCGGGCGTTGTGGCAGGTGCCTGTAGTCCCAGCTACTTGGGAGGTGGAGGCAGGAGACTCATTTGAGCCTAGGAACTGAAGTTTGCTGTGACCTGTAATGCCACAACACTCTATCCAGAGTGACAGCTTGAGGCTCTGTCTCAAAAAAATAAAAGAAAGAGAATTGAGTTTGGAAAGTTATATATGTACTTTTTTCTTTCTTTCTTTTTTTTTTTTTAAGACAGAGTCTCACTTTGTCACCCTTGGTAGGGTACCATGGTGTCACAAATCACAGCAACCTCAAACTCTTGGGCGTATGCAATGCTTTTGCCTCAGCCTCTCTAGTAGCTGGGACTACAGGCGCCTGCCACAACGCCCGGCTATTTTTTGTTGCTGTTGTTGTAGTTGTTATTGTTGTTTGGCAGGCCCGGGCCATGTTTGAACCTGCCAGCCTCGGTGTATGGGGCCAGCACCCTAGCTGCTGAGCTATAGGTGCTGAGCCATATATATAATCTTTTTTATGTAACAATTTTGAGATATAATTCATATTCTATAAAATTCACCCAGTTAATTAGTATAATTCAATGGTTTTAAATGTATTTAAAGGTATGCTGTGTGGGCATCACCACAATCCATTTTAGAAGGTTTTCTTTACCTCCTCCAAACACCCTAAATATATTTGCAGTTACTATTCATTAGTAGTTTCCCCCAAGCCCTCCCAGCAGCCTTAGGCAACCTTTAATAATATGTTTCCTTCTCTACAGATCTTCCCATGCTGGACATTTCAAAAATGAAATATGTGGACTTCTGTGACTGACTGCTTCCTTTCACTTAGCATATTGAAAAAAATAAACAACCCTATTAAAAAGAGGGCAAATGATATGAACAAGCATTTTCAAAAGAAAACATGCAAATGTCAAAAAAACATGAAAAAATGTTCAACATCACGACTCACCACATAAATGCAAATTAAAACCACAATGAGAGACCATCTTACTCCAATCAGAATGACCATTACTGAAAAGCCAAAAAATCATAGATGCTGTCCTGGATGCAGTGAAAAGGGGACATTTATACACTATTGGTGGGAATGTAAATTAGTACGACTTCTTTAGAAATCAGAATGGAGACTTCTCCTATTTTTGAGCAGCTACAAAACACACATAAAATTGGAGTTTTAATTTGTTACTCCAAATCCCATGTAGAACAGCTTTGTATGTTGAGGGCTCATCGAATAAAAAAATGGAGATTTCTCAAAGAACATAGACATACCATTGATCCAGCAATCCCACTACTGTGTTTCTGCCAAGGAAAAGTCATTGTGACAAAAAGATACCTGCCCTTCTGTTTTTATCTCAGCAGAACTCACAATTCCAAAGATATGGGGTCAATCTAAGTATCCCTCAGTTGGCAAATGGATAAAAAGAAATGTGGTGCATGTGTATATATTATACAATACCACTCAGTCATAGGTGAGAGTGAAATCACGTCTTCCACAGCAACTTGGATGGAATTGGAGGCCAGAATCCTAAGTGAAGTAGCTCACGGGTGGAAGAATGAATGCTGCGAGTTCTCACTTATAAATGGGAGCTAAGCTGTGCCTGGGCAAAAATGCACAGAGTGGTATAAGGGACATTGGAGACTGAACAGGGGGAGGCCGAAAGCAGGTGAGGGATGACAAATTCCCCATGGGATACACTGTATGAATCAGGTGATGGGTATGAAAGAGTCGGATTTCACTGTATGAATCAGGTGATGGGTATGAAAGTCGGATTTCACCGCTATACAATAGTATACATGTTATAGGATTCCTTGTGTCTGCCCTAGTTTGAAAATTTTAAAAAATAAGCTGGGCCTGGGAGCTCATGCCTGTAATCCTAGCACTCTGGGAGGCTGAGGCAGGTAGACAGACTGCTTGAGCTCAAGGGTCGGAGACCAACCTGAGCAATAGTGAGACTCCTTCTCTACTAAAATAGAAAAAAACCCACTAGCCTGGTGTAGTGGCCAGCACCTATAGCCCCAGCTACTCCAGCAAGAGGATCTCTTGAGCCCAACAATTTGAGGTTGCCGTGAGTTATGATGCTGCCACAGCACTCTACCCAGGGCTACAGAGTGAGACCCTGTCTCAAAAAACAAAACAAAACAAATTGTTTTTAAAGTAGTTAGATTAACAAATTGAAACTCAACTAAGATTAACAAAATTGTTACTCATTTATATAGTTTAGTCAATGTTAATCATTTGCTCATCTCAATGAATGAATGGTTCAAAGACAAAAATATTAATAATTTTTATGTTGTCAAAACAGATTCTTGAGAGAACCCCGTAGGTGACATACGAAGATGCCCATAGTTGGTTTAAAATTATTTTCCAAGATTATATCGCTCTTACTGGATATTATTCATAGCATTTATTCATGATATGGCATTGCTAAATACAGACATCATCAGTTGAACTTCCCATATAAATCGGTTATACATTCTTAATTCATGAAAATGTTTTTTTTTCTTATATTCTATATTGTAAGATCCTTACACATCCGAAGTATAAAGGTTAGGACTGATGGAGTTCTCCCGTGAGCTTTTCTATAGATGCACAAACTTTATTTTCTACTTTAACAACTTTGGGAAGAAAATTTTCCAGAATATTGCCATGTTTATACAGTTAATCATCTAAAATAATTATTCAATCAACCAATCTTCCTTTCAAACTCAAGGGCTGTCATTCGTAACTGACTGATCACCGACCTATGTCTATGTGCGTTGAAATATTCTCTCTGGCTCTGAAAAGCAATATAGCTTTACATTTTGTTTACAATTACTGTTACAGCATAAGCATTTCCATGAAATTATAATACCATTTTAATTCTTGCATAAAATTCCACACAACCCTATAGATGATAGGATAGATGTGTTGTTTTTGCCTGGGAGACAATAACCCTCTTTTTTTTTTTTTTGAGACAGAGCCTCAAGCTGTTATCCTGGATAGAGTGCTGTGGCATCACAGCTCACAGCAACCCCCAATTCCTGGGCTCAAGTGAGTCTCTTGTCTCCTCCTCCCAAGTAGCTGGGACTACAGGCGCCCGCCACAACACCTGCCATTTTTTGGTTGCAGCTATCATTGTTGTTTGGCGGGCCCCGGGGCTGGATTCGAACCCGCCAGCTCAGGTGTACGTGGCTGGTGCCTTAGCCCATTGAGCCACAGACTCCGAGCCTACAATAACCCTCTTTTCTTTGGCAAGAGTATTCTAATTGTTGTTTAGGGAACCGCCCCTTTCCCATTGTCTGCAGTCAGGCTGGGATGTCACTCAAGGCTCTCTGTCTTTTCTTCCCTGCTCATGATGCAACACAGGCCACGCAGACCCTTTCCAGTCACTCGGCATCTTAAACAGAGTGACACAATGGTTGAAGCCCATTCATTCAGTGTCTGGCCTTTCATCCCTGCCGCCCAAATCCCTGGGGCTCTTTCCAGGTCTGGATCAGCACTTCCTTTGCTTCAGCAACATTGCTTACAAGCTGTCTGCTTAACTCATTATATATATAGGGAGCAATTGGTAGAATATATGTTCGCTTTCAGAGCCTTATCTCCTCTGTCCATAGGTTGTTGTGAATATACAAATAGTTAACCTATTAAAGCACTCAGAAGAGAATTGGTATACATATCCAATACATTTACTGGAAATAAACTTATCTCTTCACCTTCCGCTAGCCATAGTCAGTTTCTGTTGCTTGTGCCCCTGGGATCCCATCATATCTCCTGGCCCCCTGCCTTGGCTTGGCTGACATCACTTGTACCTTCTGCCACTCTACAGTAGCTTCTGTGGCCTAAGGGGTCATTATTTCTAAGGGGCTCAATTCTGTCTGGAGTGGCAAAGTTTACCAGTACTTGGATGGTGAGTAAATAATATTATCCTTCTTAGCCCCTATTTCACTGTGGACTCTTAGTGCTATAATTGGAAGATGTAACTTCATTTAAATGAATATTCTTCAATTTAGCCACCAAGTAGTTTACAACAACACTTCTTATAAATATGCCATAAAAATGTAAAAACTCTTCTACTTAAGAAAAAAGATTTCCCCCAATTCAACATTATAATCTTCATAATTGTTAGATAAAATTGAATATAAATAACATAATATGGCAAATTTACAAATAAGAGAATGTGAAGAAACAGATTAACTGTGGGTAATGTTATGCAACACTCTCAACCAGGAAGCCTAGTTAATTATTTTATTTTACATATTTTATTTTCCTGAGATCGTGTCTCACTTTGTTGCCTTGGCAGAGTGCCAGGGTGTCATCATAGCTCACAGCAACCTCAATCTCTTGGGCTCAAGCAGTCCTCTTGTCTCAGCCACCCGAGTAGCAAGGACTAAAGGTGCCTGCCACTTTGCCTGGCTAATTTTTCTATTTTTAGTAGAGACGACAGTCTCACTCTTGCTCAGGCTAGTCTTTTACTCCCTGAGTTTAAGCAATTGACCGCATCCGCCCTGAGCCTCCCAGAGCGCTAGGATTAAAGGTGTAAGCCACCACACTGGCCTAATTCTTCTTTTAATAACATAGTCATTTCTATGAAAGGATTTATTTTTTTTGAGACACAGTCTTACCTTGTCACCCTCAGTAGATTGCCTTTTGCCATGGCGTCATAGCTCACAGCAATCTCAAACACTTGGGCTTAAGTGATTCCCTTGCCTCGTCTACCACAATGCCTGGCTATTTTTTTTTTGTTTGTTTTTTAGAGACAGGGTCTCGCTCTTGCTGAGACTGGTCTCGAACCTGTGAGCTTAGGCAATCTACCCATCTCAGCCTCCCAAGTGCTGGGATTACAGGTGTGAGCCACTGCACCCAGCCAATGAAAGGATATTCTTAAACTGGCAACAATTCATAACATTCTGTCCTTTAGTTATATTTAATTTAACAATAAAAATTATTTAGGGAGCAGAAAATGGCACTGATTTTAGGAGCATCTAAGAAAAAAGAACATATTGTATAAAAACATATTAGGAACGTTTAAAGTCAGACGTACCAATCTGCTGAACATGTGACAAGTTGGCAGCAAATTCCACTTCGATTTTCAAAGACAGCACCCATTCTGTTAATCTATTTTTTTAATGCAAAAAAAGGAAATTCTGTGTAGCTAGAAGCGTAACATTTTTTTCTCATAGCTATTCACCTTTACAATTTTTTCTTCTTTGTTTTAAATTTTAAGAAAAAAGCATACCACTATCACAGAAGTTGCAGAATTAGAGGGTTTTAAAATCAAAATACAATTGTGCCATATATTCTTTGTCTATTCTTTTGTCACAGAAATATTTTCACATAGTTTTTTTGTTTTTGGGTTTTTTTAACAGAGTCTCACTCTGATGTGCCTGGCTAAGTGCCCTGGTGTCATCATAGCTCACAGCAACCTCAAACTCCTGAGCTCACGAGATCTGCCTCAGCCTCTTGAGTAGCTGGGACTACAGGCACCCATCACAACTTCCAGCTAAGTTTATCTAATTTTAGTAGAGATGGGAGTCTCACTCTTGCTCAGGCTGGTCTTGGAACTCCTGAGCTCAAGCAGTCCTCCCACCTCAGCCTCCATAGTGTTAGGATTACAGGTGTGAGCCACCAAGCCCAGCCTGATACTCTCAGTTTTTAATTCTGCAAAGGACACAGTAGATCTTTCCATGAGGGAAACCTTTGAGAAGCTTACCAGTTTCCAAATTCACAAGCACCACACTTTGTGAGGTTACAGTCAAGTACATAACCACAAAAACAAACTGCCAGGCAGATGCTGGGCAGTCAACTGTGCTCACTTATTACACAAAGTGTTTGCACCTGCCAGCTGCAATTCAAGACTGTGCCTCAGCAAAATTACACACTACAATATGTCATTGGTTTTTAGGGTTGCCTGTCCCCTAAATAGCTGATGTCATAAAATTGAAACCCATAAGTGCTAAGATATAAATTATCTGTACTTCATGTTACATATCAAATCCTTGTTTTCACCACTATTATATCAGGGTTGATGCCAACCACATTCTTTTAGTTATAAGCTAACCAAGTTGAAAGATTGGCTTTATTTCCAGTTCCAAGTTTGATATGGGTCTGGTGACAGTAACCCAATTTTTGATGCTTAGTTCCTGGTTACTTAACAATGTCAGTGTAAATGAACTGCTGGCTTGAAAGAACTTCATTGGATAAAATCTAAAATTTGCAACCAGCAGAAAAGCAGAAAGCCACCCAGACTCACCTCAAATGTGTCAGCCAGCCAGTGTATATCTGTGATTACCTTCCTGTGCCCATTTTCTATTGAAGAGACAGCGCAGTGTCTGATATACATTGCTTCTTTATTACTGTCTGGTTCAAGGAGAAACATAGGCTGAAAAAATTTTAAAGAAACTTACATACTAATTTCAGAGAGCTGATGAATCAACTTCTACTTATTCATTATTCCAATCAAAATTAGTAACTTGGAGATATACCAGTTCAAGAAAAAACATAAATTAACATCTCTATAAACCACGTATTTAGGAGATATCTACTTTCCCCTTCAGTTTAAGATTTTATCTCTGCATTGAACAAAGATGTATTATTGACCTACTCCCTAGAGAATTCTTGAGACAGCTTATTTTATTTATTTATTTATTTTGAGACAGAGCCTCAAGCAGTCACCCTGGGTAGAGTGTTGTGGCATCTCAGCTCACAGCAACCTCCAACTCTTGGGCTCAAGCATTTCTCCTGCCTCTGCCTCCCAAGTAGCTGGGACTATAGGCACCTACCACAACACCCGACTATTTTTTGGTTGCAGCTGTCATTGTTGTTTGGCGGGCCCGGGCTGGATTCGAACCTGCCAGCTCAGGCGTATGTGGCTGGCGCCTTAGCCGCTTGAGCCACAGGCGCCCAGCCGAGACATCTTATTTTGAAGGAGAATTTCTTTGCACTCAGAGAAGGCCACATCCCACCCTTCCTTAGTGAGAGACCTGCTGATACTAAGTCTAAAGAATTGAGCTCGGGGAGCGTACAACAGAATGGGCAAGTACTGAGTTGGGAGCTGAGGAATTCTTTTTCTCAGCTCTCTATTTTTTAATTATCGTTTCAGGTTAATTTGAGGGTACAAAAACTTAGTTTACAATGTTTGCATTTGTTAGGTAGAGTCCCTCTTTTAATTGTGCCCCACCTCCTCTCAGCTCTCTTAATAGAGCCCATGGCCTTATGGAATCATCATAGTATATTATCATCAGAAAGGACTGTCATCTCTTCATTCTGATACCCGAGAACACCTATTCCTGCCAAAGTGAGGTGGCACGTCCAACTCACAGGGTGAGGCTGCCAAGCCTGGACACATGGCCTCTGTCTCATGCCCACTCACTGCAGGGAAATCTCTTGGTCCCTTCATTTTATTTAACAATAATAACAAGAAGAAAGAATCTCACACCCTGGGACAGATGATGTGATTTGTTTTGTTGTGTTTTGATCACAAGGATTATGTAAAAGTAATTCAGAACATGTTTGGAAGAAGATATAAAGGCTTAAAAAATAAGACTCTTTTTTTTCCCCCTTTCATCTACTGAGTTTTCGTTCACCTTGGCAACTCTGATATGTACGTGCCCATAAACTCTTGCATGGAAAGACTTGGAAGTGAGAAGATACAAAAAGCAAACCTTGAGTATGGGTTTTTTACTTCTCCCGCCTCCCGACTTAATGTTCTCTATGCGATCGGCGTGGGCAGTGATATCCCACATGACAATCTGAAATGGAAATAAATATCAGTATAACATCTCCAGGAAATCGCTAAGTCTTAAAGAGTTTTTGAAAAACTATTGGTATGCAGCCTGATAAATCAATCACCTTCAAGGATAATAAAATTAAACCTATGTCTTCAGTAATTCAGCAACTTTTAAAGGTAATATAAAAAAGCATGTTTTCTCTACAAAAGTATCTTTAGCACTTTGATTTTTGTGCTGAAGATACTGTTTTGTGTTAATAAATTCTAATATTAAAATATCCAATATGGATGACACGTAATTGCCTTTGCTTTGGTCAGAGTTCTCCCTCTGTTTGGGGAAATGTGCGGTGATTATAGAGACAGTTGCTTTAGACAACCGTGTAAGCCCATTCCCAAATATTCAACAGCTGGGAAACAATGATTTCTTTTTATTTTTTCATTTTAATTGAATATTATGACCAATTCTGAATTCGTATGTATCTGGAAGGTCAGTTTGTTAAAAATCAGAATAAAGTAGAATATGTAATATTAAATTAGATCAATTTCTGATGGTTAAAAGGTATTTCAGTACACTAGAGTGTTAACAAATTCTCAGGGTTATTAAATTGTGAGTGATTTTATTTTTATCTTGTGCTTTTTAAGACTATTCTAAAACAGTTGAGTGTGGTGGGAGGGCATGCCTATAGTCTCAGATACTCAGGAGGCTGAGGCAGGAGGATGGCTTGAGCCCAGGAGTTTGAGGCTGCAGGGAATTATGATTGCATGATAGCACTCCAGCCAAGACAGTGTGAAACCCTGTCTCTAAAATAAAATAAAATAAAATACTCTGAAACAAAGTCATATTACCTTTTTAATGAGCAAAAAAAGGCCCTTTAGGATTGGCAGGGGTTAGGAGCTAAGTTCTGAGCCATCCTTATAACCTCAGTGATTGTTAAACAGAATTGAGGGAGAGAAATTTGGTTTCCTGGTTATTTTGGTTCTGGATCAATGGAGACATTTAAATTTCAACCACAAGGAAATTTTTCTAGCCACACACAGAAGATCACATACCCTTTTAATGGTCAAACCCAGTCAATCATAAGAAATTTAAACTTTGATCATAAAACAACATTAACATTTTCTGTTTGTTTTATTAAAGAAACAAGATATCGAAGGATAGGATCTAATTTTTTTTATAAATTAGAGGACTTAAAAAGGAAAGGAAAAAAAGCAAACATGGTGTCAAATTCAATGATGCTTGTGTACTTCCCAGTGAATTTCCAGTTAGATTCTGGATCATCCTAATTCCTCTCCCCAGGGAAATTTCAGAAAAGGCCTTTTTTCCCAAGAGGTAGTATGCTTGTAGCTTTGTTCTTCCATGAGTCTTAATAGGATCTGTGGTTCCTTCCCAGCAACGCAAACAGATGTGACCCAGCTTTGTTTCAGTTATGTATCTGGGTTACCCTGTAACATCCCTCCAGTGTATATCATCTTTTTTTTTTTTTTTTTGAGACAGAGTCTCACTTTGTCACCCTCAGTAGAATGCCATGGCATCATAGCTCACAGCAACCTCAAACTTTTGGGCACAAGCAATTCTCTTGCCTCAGCCTCCGTAATAGCTGGGACCACAAGTGCCCACCACAACAACCAGCTATTTTTAGAGGTGGGGTTGTGCTCTTGCTCAGGGTGGTCTCGAACCTGTGAGCTCAGGCAGTCCACCTGCCTCGGCCTCCCAGAGTGCTAGGATTACAGGCGTGAACCACCGCGCCCAGCCTGTATCATCTTTATGTCCTAATTCCTGGCATGGTGATTGGCACAGAATTGCCATGTCTTCCTTTTGTGAAGCTGAATCGTGAAGTTTAAAAACTACCAAATCAAAACTCATTACAGAGGATTGTCTCCCTTGATTCACAGCTGAAAAATATTCTCTAAGTACCTGTCCATTTATACATCCTCCAGCAATGATGTTAGGGTCACTCGGACAGAACTGGAAACAGAAGATGTCATCTGGGCCCTCCAGCATTAACTGAAACAAACCCCACAAATTCAAGAAAGAATGAGAGAAGCTCATACGATTAGTGCTAGAAAATAATATTCAGACAGTTAAAAGTCTAACTTTATAGTTCTCTATAAGCAATGCTCATGTAGATGCTATTTCCAAAGTTCTACCTGTGGATCCGAAGCTGCTTTTGTTGAATTTTCTTGTGGACATTGGTTGTGTGTTTGGAAATATATTCTCAAAGGGAGTCAGGTCTCTCCCCTCACTTACCCTCCATTGCAGAAAAAGTATAGGCAATTTAGGGGGCATGTTATCATTTTTATAAATGAAAAAGCTATCAGATTCGTGTTTCTGAAAGATGTGGAAGGCAAGCCCTGAGTGGGCAGGATATCTGTTCTGTTCCCTACTGTACAGTCAGTACGCCTAGACTGACACATACCGGGCACTCAAAAACAAAACCTGTTAAAGAAGGTAAGATGGAGTTATTATGCTAATAATATTTTGAATTTTAAAATAATACAGAACCCAGAAGTCGAACAAGTCCTGCAAGGAACACAAGCCTGAAGCATTTATTATATTTACAAGAGCTGGTACCACTGCTACTGTGTTGCCCCAAAACAAAATACCGTCATGTTTATCATTCTTCAAACATAACAAACAAAAACAGAGGCCCTACTAAGCCATTGTTTGGTTTTGTTTTGTTTGAGGTAGAATCTCACTTTGTTGTCTGTGATAGAGTCCTGTGGTGTCATAGTTCACAGCAACTTCAAACTCTTGGGCTCAAGCAATCCTTTGCCTGTGAGTAGCTGGGACTACAGGTGCCCGCCACCGAGACTGGCTCTATTTAGATATGGGGTCTCGCTCTTGCTCAGGCTGGTCTCAAACTCCTGAGCTCTGGCAATCCACCAGCCTCAGCCTCCCAGAGTGCTAGGAGTACAGGCATGAGCCACTGTGCCCGGCCTTAGGGTATTATTTTAACACTACAGGACTAAAGATTTCAAACTGGAATTGGGATAAAGATAAATTACCTTGGTTTGTTTGGCACTTTGTGGAGTCTCTACCCAGGGTGACAGAGTGAGACTCTGTCTCCAAAAACAACAAAACAAAACAAAAAGACTTGGTGACTTGTTTAATAAACCAATGGTAGATTTCAGTTTTGCTTATACTGAATGATGACAAGTTCTGCATTGAAGAAAGCCCAACTTTACATGAGTTTGCAACATAAGTGGACTATAAAGTGATACCTGAAAATCTAGGCTACGTGGCTACTCTCTTTGATTACCTGAGGATGTATAGGATCAGAGAAACTCCAGAAGAGAATCAACGATGGCTGCAGCAATAATTTACCAGAATACTGGACTCTCTCTTCGAAGGAGAGTCGCACGGCCACTGACACGGCTATCAGCCCTGATTGACACACAAGCGGAAATCAAAGTCAACAGCAGCTGTACATGGAGAAATATTTCTAGCTTCTGCTTTTCTACGGAGTCATGAATTATGTCCATTTTGATGAAATTTGAGTAAAAATTTTCCACGGGAGACCAAGAGTTTTCTTAAAGCTCTTCTAGTTAATATGGTAGCTACTAGCCACATGTCACTTATTTAGCAATTGAAATCTGCCTGGCTCGAACTGAGATGTGCTTGTTAGTTAGATCTGTATTAGTATAAAATATACACAGCGGGTTTAGAAGGTTTAGTGGGAAAAGAAAAGCTTGCCTTGCTTCTTTTATTGTGAGAAAAGGGCCAGTGGAGTGTGGAGGAAAGAGGACAAAGACCTCTCTCTCTCTGCGTTTCCACCTTTACACATTGCGACTCCCCTTGACTGCTGACCCTTTAAAGCAGCACTTCTCAACCTGTGGGTCGCAACCCCTTTGTAACAATGAAAATACCTCCTGCATATCAGATATTTACATCATGATTCATTACAGTAGCAAAATTATAGTTACAAAGTAGCAGCGAAAATAATTTTATGGCTGGGGGTCACCACAACATGAGGAACTGTATTAAAGGGTCGCAGCATTAGGAGGCATTAGGAAGGTTGAGAACCACTGCTTTAAAGGGAGTGCGTTTCCTGTCTTGTCCAGTAATCAGAAAAGCGGGGTGTTAGGAAGAATGAACTTGGCCTTGGGAGTGCAATGGGCCCTTGTCAAATCCAGACTCTGCATCGTGCCAGCTGGGTGACCTGAGCAAGTCACTTCCCTGCATTGAGCGTTGGTCTTGTTGTAAAATAGAGAAGTCGGTACGCGTGGGCTGTGTCCTACAGGAGAGCTAGGACAGTGGACGGGGAAGAAGGTGTGCCCAGTGCTTGGCGGAGGGCTGGCCCTTAGGAAATGCAATTTGTCGTATTGGAATTGAGCCAGTTGGCAATTTTACGTCTAACAGGGGTGTGCAGTCTCAATGTTGGCACCAAAGGGAATCCCTGTCACTTCCTTCTCACCATAGACGGTTGGATGCCATGCTACGCAGGTGATCATCTTCTCCATGGGGCTGTGCAGGTCGGTGAAGGACTGGTACTCTTTCAGCTGGGTATCGGTCTTATCTACAAAGGTGCCTTCCTCTTCCGCGAGGCATTTCCAGTCGTCGATAAATGTGTTCATGATTTCATTTTGCTGCAGGGCTATTTCAACACTATTTTGTATTTAAAAAACAAAACAAAACAAGATGTTGGGTTTTAGTAGGCAATGTTACGGTTATTTGAATAGCTCCTTCTACTTCATGTATAAGAATTCTCAATCCTATTTGTTAATAAGGATTAACCTTAGGTGAAACAGATGCCTTAAGAGGAAAAAACTGTCCTGGTGGTGTGCTACGCAGAACTTCTTTCAAGAACCTAGTGCTCAGCTTTCAGGACTGCCCTGAGCAGACGGCCTCCAACGGCTCCCTGACCTGCCTCAGTTTCCAAGCTAAAGCTCCGCTCTCTCCAGGTCAGCGACTGAGCACGGCTGCTGCGGGGATGCTGGGGGCCTGGCCGTTTGCTCTGAAGCTCCTTCAGGGTCAGTGAGACTTTGCCTGCAGCTCCCCCAGTGCAATTCCTGGTAGCCCCCTGCTTCTAACTCATCGTATTCGCTTTCTGGAAAGTTCAAACTGACACAAAAGGCAATTTTCTTAGGCATATTCAGTACTAACCGATCACTTATACCAAATAAGGGTAGCCCAAATCCATACATAATTCAAAACAACACATAAGATGTTCTCAACAAGGGGAGATTTGGCGTTTAGAAGTGTGTGAGTGTGTGTTCGTATTTGGTGGTTTTAGTTGTCACCATCCGTGGAAGGTGTGACTGTGTTTGATTCCATTACTAAACCTTGTGCAATGCATAAAAATGGCCCAGAGCGAATTATTCTGCTGAACATACTGACGTCGCTCCTTTAGAAGACAATCTGAGACCTCAGATCACCTCTTAGTAGTTCAGGGACTACGTTTGACAGGCTCCTGTCTTGACGTATGAGTTACTATGATGTTTATTGTGTTGGGTTTGAAAACTCTGTTTCCTCTTGCTCTGACAATCCCTTAGAGCTCTCCCACAATTAGCATGTCACTCCTGATCCATTTCACTTTAATGATCAGAAGTCCAACTTCTTCAAATAAATGTAAGCTGAAAAGCAGTTCTCAATTAATTTCTTAACGTAAGAAAAAAAAACTGACTTAGAAAATTAAATATAGACACTAAATACTATGATAGGTACTTCTAAAATGTAAAAAACGGGTACCACTGGTTACCTTGTTAATCGGTAACACTACCGATCTTCTGGCACCAAACCTCACCACTTAAACTGTGGTTTACAGACCTGCAGCCACAGCAGGAGCAGCGGTATGGCCTGGAGCTGGTTAGAAGTGTAGCGTTGCAGGCTCCCCTCTGCACCAAGTCAGAACCTGCATATTCATGAAATCCCCAGAGGGTTCGTATGCACCTTAAACTCTGACTTACTCAGCCAGGTGGGTGCAGGGGCTCACTCCTGTAATCCTAGCACTCTGGGAGGCCAAGGCAGGTGGACCCCTTGAGCTGAGTTCACAATCAGCCTGAACAAGACCCCACCTGTACTAAAAACACAAAAAAACTAGTTGGGTGTGGCAATGCACACGTAGAATCCCAGCTACTTGGGAGGCTGAGGCAAGAGTTGAAGTTACTGCGAGCTATGATGCCACGGCACTCTATCAGGGGGATAGGGTGACACTGTCTCAAAAAAAAAAAAAAAAAAAAAGCTTTGAATAACTCTGCATAGGACATGTTGACACCTGGCACTGGAAGGTTTAAATTCAGTTTCAAGTAAAAGTATTAGTTAGCATTTTCAAAATCTTATTCCTTTTTGTTTCAGCCTGATTGAGAAAGGAATTCTCAAGACAGACATCAGGTACACGACCTTGGCTCTGGTTTCTTAATTCTTCCCTCTCTGGGACAAGGGGGAGTACTTGACAAGGAAGAAATGGAGACAGCACCTTTTCCGGGGTTTCCCCAGCTCCTTGGTTTCCAGGAACCACGTGGCTCCTCAGAGTAACCAACAGCGATAAAGCCTGTTGTCTGCGGTGAAATCCTTATTCTTGGTTTTTTAATCCCCCAGTAAGAGTGTCTCAGATGCCTGTGAGTCCCCTTGACGTCCCCCCTCACATCATTGCCTTCTCGTGCAGATACTGCTTCCCTTGGGTTTGGTTTAGACAGCGTCTATGAGAAAGAAGTAACTCATTTCTACAAGGGCTTTCTTCTAGAACAAAACCAAGTTTGTAGTAATTTGGAAATATTAAATAAACCTGAAGCAGTTTTACAGTCTTCAACTTGGAAGGATGGCAGTGATATAGAAGTAGGTTTCTTGTTTACTCCTGGCCAGGCTTTTAGACTATAATTACTATGCCAATTTTCCTCCCTCCACCTTCCTCCTCTCCTCTCCTCTTCCTCCTTCCTCCTCTGCTATCTCCTTCTTCCTCTAACCTAAAAGAACTCATCGATATATTCCGTTTTTTTGAGACAGAGTCTCACTATGTCACCTTTGGTGGAGTGTGCATGGAGTCACAGCTCACAGCAACCTTGAACTCTTGGGCCTAAGCTATTCTCTTGCCTCAGCCTCCCAAGTAGCTGGGAGTATAGACGCCCAGCTATTTTGTTGTTGTTGTTGTTGTTGTTGTAGTTGTCATTGTTGTTTAGCAAGCCTTCGCTGCATTTGAACCTGCCAGCCTCAGTATATGTGGCTGGCACCCTAACCCCTGAGCTATGGGTGCTGAGCCCAAATTTTTAATTTTGGATAGCAATGGAAACCAACTTGTTGAATATAATTGGCAGAGACGGGCATCATTGGCTCCACCACTCTGAACTCTGGTATTAGCTTGATGAGACCTTGTCAAACTCTTTCTCTGGTTTAAAAGCCCCAAGGCTCTGCTCGGGGCTAGTACCAGCATGGGGGACCGTTGAAGACATCTTTCTTTCAGAGCCAGTAGGACTGGCACAGGAATTAGTGAAAAGGGTAAAACATCCAAATCAGAATTGAATTCAGGTTCTCATTGAAAAGGTATTTTTGGGGAATTAACATCCACAGCATCCTCATAGCTATTATCCTGTATGAGTCAGTGAAGATAAGGTAGGGTGGTGGCGGTGGGGGTGAAGAGTGGAAGAAAAGACTCCCAGAAAAGCAACCATGGTAAATATAAATAATTGTTAATTTGCAAGTAGAAAAGCATTCTCCTCTTGCAGGAAGACAGGGCCCAGTGGAGGGAAGGAACACCCAAACCCCGTGTTTAAAAGAGGAAAAGTTTTATTTCAGCCGGCAGAGCAACGGCACCGCAGAATTCAAACTGGCCACGCTCCCCAACCGGCTCAGTCTTCTCCTTTTTATCCCCAGTCCAAAAGTTCCTGCCCAACGGCACCTTTCTCATTGGTCAGTTGGAATCAAGCTAGAGAACCCGGCTCCGGCTTTTATAGAACCCCGGGCTTTGACAGAAGCTGAGCGAGTGTTAGTTTCAAGGGCCTGGGAAGTTAAGTTTCTACAAACTCCTAAGAGCTGAGTCCCCACGGGGAGGACCTCGCAGGTGTCTCCTTGGGGTCTCCTCGGGAAGACCTTTGTTCTCCTAGACCTTACTTTTTCGGGGTATCCTGTCTCACTCACACATTCGGCTGTTCACACTGTGCTTGGTGTGGCTCTAGCTTGGGGGGGTCTAAGATGATGCTTGCAAACAGAAAGGAAAGAAATATTGAGAATCTGTAGAACGTGCCATACCTTCATGTCATATCTGATTAAGTGTCTTTCTACTTCCTACCTAGACATCATATCATACACAGGACTGTTTATTAAGACCTATTATTATACGTAAATAGACATATTTTATGTTTTATTTTAAAATTGAATGGACAATTTTTTACCTTACAGACATATTGTCAATAAAGTTAGAGAAAGGCTTTGATCGTCCAATGGCCTCTTTTTCCTCTTCTGAGAATTCCCTTGGATAATACTGTGTAGTAGCATTTTTGGGATATGTCCTAAAATATTAAAAGAAAATTCAATACCTAAAATTAGGTCAAAGAAAAGTAACTACAGGTCATGACAAAAGGTTGCCACTGTGCCAATGATTTTATTTTCTGTTTACATTTCCCACGCTGAATTTTTGTGACCACCATTCAAAGTCTACACTTATTTATCTCTAACACAATCAGAAAGCTCTTATTTTGTAAAATTGCTGTTTAGAAATCATTTCGAACATATAGAAAAGTTGTAAGAAGAGTATAAGGAACACTTCACCCAGAAGCTTCAAGCGCAAACTTCCTTCATGGGGCTTAAAATCCAAAGGCAGGGGAAAGAAGAGAGACGAAGAAATATACATATTAAGGCCGGGCATGGGGGCTCACACCTGTAGTCCCAGCACTCTGGGAGGCTGAGGCAGGTGGATTGTTTGAGCTCACGAGTTAGAGACCAACCTGAGCAAGAGCGAGATCCCTTCTCAGAGTCGGAGTTTGCTACAATGACACCATGGCACTCTACTTAGGGCTACAGCTTGAGACTATGTCTCAAGAAAAAAAAAGAAAAAGAAGAATACATATTAAGTGATGATAAATAAGTGATGGAGGATGGATGGATGGATGAGGGGCAAAGGCAGGCAACAGGGGAGCAGCAGGTATTCTGGGGTTGGAGCACAGAGGTCTGGTTTAGGAACCTGGGTGACAAGGCTGGAGGGGTAGTGCCTGTCACTGAAGGACCTTGTATGCCAGCTTAGTAGCTCTGGATGGGTGTATTTCTGTAAACGATGGAAGCCAAAGAAGAGACTTAGCCAATGAAGTAACAGTCTGATTGAGGTGGAAAGACGATGACTTAGGCGGTTGAACAGAGTAGTTAGGAGGCAATGGTAACACTCCAGGAGACAGATGCCCGGCTCTGTCATTGTTACCAGCAGCACTTCTTTTCTTGCCGCCTAGTCTTTACTATTTTATACACTTACACTGTTTTATACACTGTCTCATTTCCTCTTATGATTCTTTTTAATTCTTTGGGATTCATTGAGGGTACAAAGCATCAGGTTATACTGATTGCATTTGTTAGGTAATGCCCTTGTTATAATGGTGTCCTGCCTTCACCAGGTGTGCTATTCACCATCACCTCCCATCCCCCTTCCTCCTCCCCTCTCCCCACTCCCTCATTCCCCTACCCCCCACCTTGTATTAGACCATCTACTGCCTTCATATGAGAATTGTGTACATTGGATTCTTTTTTTTTTTTTCTTTTTTGCAGTTTTTGGCTGGGGCTGGTTTTGAACCCGCCACCTCTGACATCTGGGACCGGTGCCCTACTCCTCTGAGCCTACAGGCGCCGCCTAGTACGTTGGATTCTTGCTTCTCCATTCTTGTGATGCTTTACTAAGAAGAATGTGTTCCAACTCAATCCAGGTTAATACGGAAGATATAAAGTGTCTTGTAATTTTTAAAGGTATTGTTGGATATAATCAGATCTTCTGGAATTGAATTAGTCTGTGGAGATCTATTTATTATAAAGATCTTTCAAAATACTCCTGGCAGTTGCTAGATTCTACTGTAATTGGCTCTAAGAATGTACAAACCCATCATAGACTTACCATCTGGTCTGAGTACTCCTGTCCTTGATTTGGGGGATTACTTGCATGCCAACATCTTTTTCAACTTGTTTGAGAGTAAAATTTTTGTCCGGGTAGGCCGTGCATTCAATATAGGCATCTTTTATATGGGAAGCATTGTGGTTGCTGAACTTAATTGGTGCGCCAAATTTCCTTCGTTTTCGAGAAATCATATATGTAGTCTGCAGCATGTGTAAGCAGTAAAGGCGACAGAATGAAGTCCCAGAGGAGCGTGGCTGTGTGCTGGGTAACACTGTGCCCTGCCCAGATCCTCCCAGGGCCCCCGGGGCTTCCTGTGCGACCCCAGCTCGCTGTGCTTGCTAAACCCGCCAGCTGTACCTGCCCCGAGGCTACAGCGGCCACTGTGCCTGCGGCACAAAGACCAGGAAGGGCCTGGCGGCTTATATGTTGACCAGTGGTGGACTGGTAAGGGGCACAACTAAACTTCTCTCTTTGGGGAACTCCGAGGGACAACTCTGAGGCGTAATGGACACTCCAGATTTCCTACAGGTTCAGGCTACAGACTTCCCTTGGCCAGACTGGACCTGCAGTGGCTCTCCGGCAGGACTCCCTCCGGGGTCCCTGTCCGGCTGCTGCCAGTCACTCCGGTGGGGCACTTTCACGATAAATCTCTCAGACTCAAAAATCCTCCTCACAGGGGTTGCTCTGGGAGGGAATGTCACTCTGGGATTAGTAGCGTCCCACAGCTGCCACAACCGCATGCCAACTGGATGGCTTGAAACAGCAGGAATTTATTTTCTTATAGTTTTGAGGCTAAAAGTCTGAAATCAAGGTACAGGACGGTTGGTTCCTTTCAAGGGCTCTGAGGGAGAATCTGTTCCTTGCTTCCTTTCTAGCTTTTGGTGACGGCCAGCAATCCTTGGTGTCCTTAGCTTGCAGATACATTCCTCCAATCTCTGCCTCCTGCCTCACATGGTACGCCCTGTGACTCTGTGTCATCACGTGGCCATCTCTCTCTTTTTTGAGACAGAGTTTCAAGCTGTCACCCTGGGTAGAGTGCCATGGTGTCATGGCTCACAGCAACCTCAAACTCTTGGGCTTAAGCCATCCTCTTGTCTCAGCCTCCCAAGTAGCTGGGACTACAGGCACCTGCCACATCGCCCTGCTATTGTTTTTGGTTATAGTTGTCATTGTTGTTTGCCAGGCCTGGGCTGGATTCAAACCCACCAGCTCCCGTGTATGTGGCTGGCGCCCTAGCCGCTTGAGCTACTGGTCCCGAGCCCACATGGCTGTCTTTTTACAAGAACACCAGTCATATTGTACTAGGGGGCCCACTTTACTCCAGTATGACTTCATCTTACCTAATTACCTGTAATGACCCGATTTCTAAATAGAATCACATTCTGAGTTACTAGGAATTAGGGCTTCTACATATTTTCCTTGGAGAATGCAATTCAACCCATAACCTCCACTTAAGACAAGGATCATTTTGTCAAAACAAAACAAAAGCCATATGCCCACAGCAAATAGCAACTCTAATGACTCCCTCAGGAATAAACGTTGTCCAGCTGCAGAGGGACTTGGAAATCATATTTACACCTCTGACCTGCTTTGTGGCTTCCTTAACTGATTCTTCCTCGATTTCTTTTTCACTGCCCAGAGAAATCCAGGGTTTAGAGACGGGTGCTTTATAAACATACACCTCTTCAGAAATAAGTTCTTTATATTCTTCCTGTTCTTCCAGTACTTCTGGAGGCTAGAATAAAAGAAATCATCTTCTGGAACATGTGACCAAATTTAGGCGATAGCTACATGTATATATTTAAAAAAATAAAAAGACTTTACTTTTATATAATGAATAACACACTTTCTTATTATCTTCTTATTTGCTTCATGCTTTTGAATTGTGAGAAGGAAACAAAGCAAGAAAAGAAATAATAGGAAATGAAAAACAAAGAAACATCAAAAAATATATAAAGAAGATGAGGAAAATATGGGAGACAAAATAGGTCCAGGGCGGCCATAAAGTTCATGTGCAATTTAAAATAGTGTAGGCTCGGTGCTCGTAACACAGTGGTTATGGCACCAGCCACATGCATTGAGGTTGGTGGGTTTGAGCCCGGCAAGGGCCAGCTAAACAACAATAACAACAAAAGTAGCCGGGTGCTGTGGCGGATACCTATAGTCCCAGCTACTTGGGAGGCTGAGGCAAGAGAATCGCTAACGCCCAAGAATTGGAGGTTGCTGTGAGCTGTGACACCACAGCACTCTACCGAGGGCAACATAGTGAGACTCTGTCTCAAAATAAATAAAATAAAATAAAATGTAAATATTGTGCAACATAAACTTTATGGCCACCTTGTGCGTATGTGTCTGTGTCTGTGTATTAACTGCTACTTTATTTGTAATAGTGAAAATGAACAACCAATTGAGTATCAAATAGGGGAATGAATTAATGACAGTGTGGTATGATTTTTTTTTTGAGTCTTACTTTGTCACCCTTGTTAGAGTGCGTGATGTCACAGCTCACAGGAACCTCAAGCTCTTGGGCTCAAGCAATTCTCTTGTCTCAGCCTCCCGAATAGCTGGGACTACAGGTGCCCACCACAACGCCCAGCTATTTTTAGAGACAGGGTCTCACTCTGGTCAGCTCAGACTGGTCTCGAACCTGTGAGCTCAGGCATTCCACCTACCTTGGCCTCCCAGAGTACTGGGATTACAGGCATGAGCCACCATGCCAGACTTAGTATGGTTATTAAAAAAAAAAACCCAAGAGCAGTTATAATGAACAAACTCAGACTTAGTAGTATGATTATTAAAAAAAAACAAACCCAAGAGCAGTTATAATAAACAAACTTGTTCTAAATGTATCACTATTTATAGATCTAGAATTTTATCATAAAAACAAAGTAAAACCCCAAGAATATGGAGAAAGGGAAAAGGGAGGAGAGGGGCGGGGGGAGGATGGGCAGAGGGAGGGTAATTGGTGGGACCACACCTAGGGTGCATCCTACAAGGGTACATGTGAAACTTACTAAATGCAGAATATAAATCTCTGAACACAATAACTAAGAAAATACCATGAAGGCTATGTTAACCAGTTTGATGGAAATATTTCAAATTTTATATAAAGCCAGAACATTGTACCCCATGATTGCATTAATGTATACAGCTATGAGTTAATAAAAAAAAACAAAATAGGATGGCTAAGGTTT
This sequence comes from Arctocebus calabarensis, assembly GCA_963573935.1. Lineage (NCBI taxonomy): Eukaryota > Metazoa > Chordata > Mammalia > Primates > Lorisidae > Arctocebus > Arctocebus calabarensis. Next base: position 14,821 of record CAUYON010019326.1, on the reverse strand, counting down.
AAAAAAAAAAGTTAAAAAGTAAAAACAAATTGTTTTTACATAGTAAAAAACAAAAATTGCAGAATGATCTGTATAAAATCATATAATTTCTGTGTTAATTTTCAACTAATAAAATAATAACATACATTATTTGTGGCACATACATATATGCTAAAAGTATAAAATCACAGGCAAGAAGGATATATAACAATTTTAGAATAGTGGTTACTTACAGAAAGAGTGAAGAAAGTGGAATTAGGGAGGCTACAAGGGGGAGTGAAACATTATCTGTAACATTTATTTATTTTTAAAAAAAGCTTTGAAGTAAATTAGCTAAAATCTTAATACTTGTTGATTCTGGGTGGTGATTGTATAGACATTTGTTATATTACTCTATGTTTCTATACATTTATAATATTTCACTATAATATAAAAAAAACTAAAAGCAGAAAAGCAACCATAAAAATAAAATTGAAACTTTTAAAGCTAAATAAAATACTATTTGAAATTTTAAAACGTTAGCTGTTTTTTAATTCTATAGCTTTCTTTTGTTCTTCTTGCTTACTGGACAACCACACAAACCCCTCTGTCACCCTCAAATGATTTAACAAAACCTCCCAAGCTAGATTGGAAGGCCAGCTTCATGCACCTGTCACTCTTCTCGCCCACCTTGAACAAGGGGCTTTACCTGTATGAGCCCATTTGATCCTCATGAGAGCCCCGGAAACGGGTACTATTGGTGCCACCATTTACAGCTGAGAGGCTCAGTAACTTACCAGAAGTGATGGAGACGGCAAGAAGAGAAGCAGAAAAGTGGGCCAGGGAGTGGCTGAGAGCAGCAGCATGCCAGGTTTGCCATTTCCTTTCTCACTGGGTCAAATGGAAGGGCAAATAAACAGAGCACCTGCTACCATGAGATGCTTGATTTAGTCCTTCCCCCGCTTACTGCTCTAGGTGCCAGAACTTGTTCTGAGTCCCAGGGAAACAGCTAAATAAGAATAATGATCATCATACGTAGGGAGGGATCCCCAGAGGTGCTTCCTTCGGATGGTCAACAAGTTAAAAGGGCTCGGGGTTCTCTTACGTTTAAATAGTTTTCCTTGCCCTCTTCGGTTCCAATAATATAAAAATTCAGTCCGTATTTGAAGTCTTTGTCATAAACAAGCAGAATCTCATCTCCAGGATATTCCTACACGAATATTATCATCAAAAGAGAAAGTTAATCTTCAATGGCCATCCAGTTTATTTCGATACTCACGCAAACTTGATATTTCTCTAAACTACCAAGTATAAAGAATAACCATTGTGCTAATCCATGGCTGACAACTCCAAATTGCAAAATTATTTTATTACCTTTAAAAAGCACTTAAGAACATCATGGGTCCAGGGAAATTTACCATGCAATTTTATTTCTAACAGGGAAAGAGAGGCATTATTTTTATGTAGTATGTGGTCTGTAGCATGCTTGGAGATAAACTGGGACCAAAATTATAAATTAAACAATTAGAGCCATATGAAAAAATAATGGCAGATTCCTCTTCTAATTGAAACTGAATAAGGATAAACTTTTCTGGGTGTGGGATGAGAAGGCCAGGCACTGTGAAAGACCCAGTAGAACTTTCCTTTTCACAGAGGATCATCAAACACAATTCTCAAGGAGGCGTGGGCCAGGTGGCATTTGCCCGCAGTAATGGAGAATGCAGATTTGAGCTCAACATTCTCCCCAAGTTTTGTTATTCTGTGCCATGAACTTCTTGAGATAGGACTGGAAAAAATAAAGATATTATATATACCTGGATAATTTTTTTGACTGGGTGGAAATCAGATACTGCTGCTCTGTTCTTAAAGTCCTCAAAAATATCTTCTTTTTTGATAAGCTTGTAAGGTTGTTCATCTGTGACATCTTCGTCTATGCGGCAGTTAAATATTTCCTGGGTCTTAGTGGTTAATACTAAAGGATAAATTTCTGGATGACCTAGGAAAGACAAAGTAGAATTTGGACATTAAATATAATCAATTAAAATATTAGCAATAGAAAATATATAATTGCATGTTTTTAGTAATTCTCCTGATTAAAATTCTAAGACTTTAAAATTATTGTTTGTCTATTTAAAGTAAATATATCTGCTATAAAAATGTCAAAAAGGTTAAAAAAGAAGAAAAAATAATGCCCCATAACACTGTCCATCAAGAAAAAAATTAATGTTTTGCTCTATTTTCTTCTAGTCACTCCATACATACCTTGTATGAAATCCTAAATCCTGCTTTAAATATTTGTTATGTTACAAGTATTTTACCATCAACTTATGTTTCTAAAACATCATCTTATATTAATTTAGATCTGTGCCATAATTTTAAACCATCCTCTTGTTGGTAGGTATTCTAATTTTGTTCTCACTTGTTTTTAATTATTGTAAATCATTCTACGGAGAAATATATTCTAGTTTATACATTATTATAACATTTTAAGTTATTGTTTTAAAAGTGAAATTATTGGTCTGAAGGTATGACCAAGTTCTTTTCAGCCTGTGCTCCTTTTCTAAAACAACCCCAGCCTCACCATCTCACCTGCTGGCTACTGGCTTCCTGTTTCACAGAGAAAACAGCCTCTGCCTAGCCCAGCATTGCCAGGTCCTGCAGCTCTGCGCACTTGCTGCTCAACTCAGGAACCAGCCTTTCTGAGCTTCCCCCAGCTCCAGAAGATCTGTCCTCCCCTCTCTGCCCTCTTTGGCCATCTTGGCCCCATCAATTTCTCCTCCCCCTTCAAGTTTTCATACTTTTATACGACTTTTCCTACAGGGGTGTTGGAAAGAGAGGCATTGATTTGCTCAAAAGTGTCTCATTTTGAAGAAACTTTTCCTTGACCCTTTATGGGACCTGTGCTCTGTAAGGCTCTGTAAGGCTCCTCCAGTCAAACTTACTGTTACTCAATTCTTCATAGTTTTCAATTACTGACTTCTCAAGTGGGTTGCACCAATATACCCTTGGAATTGTGTTAATGCACCCTTGGATATAGGAAGGAAGGTGGGTGGGGAATCCTGTTTCCTGCTTCTGCCTTCCCAGTCCCAGTGTTGCCCTCAGAAGAGGAGGGAGGAAGGGTTCAAGATCACTCAGCACTTCCAGTCCCTTTGCACCCCCAGGCCAGAACCTGGCAGCAGCCACGCCCTGGGCCAGTGAAAAAAGGGCTAGGGAGCATTTTTTGCCTGGTGCATCTCCTCTCTCCAGCCTTCTTCTCATTTTCTTATCTTTACCACCATCAGCTTCTGCCACACCAGTTTCAGCTTTGTATCTGCCCCCAGAACTCTGTCCCCAACTCAGCACTCCCAGGATCCCAGGGCCCACTCCCACCTTTCCCAAGCACCTGGGTATCCCACCACCCTCCCTCCAACTGCTCAACCCATGAGCCCCCGAGGCAGAAAGTGTCTGAGTCCTCCCCATGGAGCTATTTCTCCCCACCCCAGTGGCTTTACAGTATTCAAGTAATGGGGGGTGTTAATTATAGTGTGCTAACACTGATTCTATGTGGGAATATTTAGCAAGCTGCAGTTTGTGTGGAATTCAAGTGGTTCGTGAATTAGGGGCAAAGTATCCATTCCTATCTTCCTCAAAATATTAACTATAACTCCTAGCACATATGAGAGGCTCAGTGACCGCTGACTTGATCAACACAACCCTTTGAAAACACTGTCACTTAGAACAGCGTTGCGTGCCTAATAAAAGCCACTAGGTGGCGCTGTGAGACCCACGCCGGGCTGGCACCAAAAAGGAGGCGGCGGCCTGCCTTCATAAACCAGGCTTTCAGAAAGCCCAGAAAACTAGCTCCCTGCCCACCAAGAAACAGGAAGGACACAGAGCAACACTGTGTCCTAGGTTACCTGCCCCCACTAAACACACACTTCAAATTTCACTAGCTTGATTTTTGTTTTACAAGAAAATGATCTTTTCACACTAATCGGACTTCTGCAAGGCAACTTTAATAGGGACTATAACGGTCCTTTATCTAGAAGTCGGTAAAATGAGTAGACTGTTTTCAGCTGGGGTTGGCAATCAGCAATAACCGCCAACACCTGGCAGCCAACAGCCCACACCAAACTTCGACAGTCAGGATTCAAAAAGGAATTTATAGAACTTGCATGAATAACAAGCACTGTACTTTAACTTCAGAATTTTAAGTGCTGTGAAAGCAATTAAACAGGGTCGTGGTTGACAGAGCCATCAAAGAAGGCCCACAGAGTAGGTGAGGATGGAATGATTGGAGAGTTGCCTAGAGACCCAACGGAAGAGCTGTTCAAGCATCAGGAGCAGCAAAGGCAAAGGCCCTGAGGCAGGAATAAATCTGGAATGTTCTGTGCTGAGCAAGGCTGGTGGACTATAGGTCAAGGGAAGGGAGCAGGAGATAAGGGTAGAGGGGAAATGCAGAGCCAGGACCACTGTACCAAGTTTCCACTGGCAAAGAGCCACGGGGGAGTTTAAAGAGGAAAGAGGCATGGTCAGGCCGCTGCATGCAAACAGATTGAAGGAGCCTGAGTGGAAACAGTGATGTCAGTTAGAACCTTAGGAGCCATGCTCAGATGGGTCTGAGATATATATTAGAGGTGAAATTTGACAGAATTTGGGCTGGATGGGATGAGAGTGGGGATGAATTGAGGAGGAAAAGGGAACCTAGGATGACTCCCAAGTTTCTGCGTCGTACATTCATTCATTCAGTAACTATTTGTTAGGTAGCATATCTTGCTCTAGGCACCATGCTGGGGGCTGATGCCAGGACCACTCACTTGTCCTGACATCCTCCTGCCTTCTCCACATTTCTGCCCTCTCTAATACCCTGGCCCATGCTACCACCCTCTTTCCCCTGACATGCCACCACAGCCTACTGACTGCATGGCCTGCCTCTGTCCTTGCTTCTGCGGGGCCTGTCGTCTGGGTGACCCTTTTAAAACAGAAGTCAGATCACTTCACTCTCTGCTTAAATACCACCAATATCTCTTCATCCTATATGATTAAAAGCCAAAATCTTTACAGTGGCCTACAAGGAATTTAGAACTTTTTCCTGCTCACCCTCACTGTTTCCTTTGTTTCTGAAAGTGAACTGTGGCATCTAAGTCAACTCTAAGGGAAATGTTCCCCCTGCACCCCACAAAAAAGTCCTGCTGGAATAAAATGATTTAGCCTTTAAAAGTAAGAACGACATCAGTTTAATTAAGTTTGAGTTTATTTGCTTAAAAATCAATCTCTTTCCTTGAAATAGTGGAATCTTACCATGAAGTACAGATAAATATTACCTATGAGTCAGAATTTAAAATATGCTATTTTAATAAAAGTAATAACTTGCAGGCTTACCATACTATATAGTTACAAAGGTCTTTCAATAATCGTAAAATGGATTTTTAAGGGAATGCTTGGTCCTTGTCTATTTCTCAATTTGAAATTCTCTTTTCCGCACTTATTTTTTATACTTTCTTTAAGTTATTTTACTTTATATTCTAAATGATATGGTGTAATTTTAGCCCAAGTACATTTTGATTGATCACTTCAATTTGTAGTATTCTTGCCAGCTTATTACATATTAAAATATTATGAAAATAAGGATGTAAATTCTAAATCATATTTCCACTTACCCATGACCTCCATATTTACTGGTTCCACTTCTTCATTAACTAGAATATTAAAAAATGATGTCAAAATTACTTTTTTGAGTCAAATATATTACAGTTTTTTACCATTACAATTTTCTTCTTCTTCTTCTTCTTTTTTTTTTAATTTAAGACAGAATATCACTCTATCACCTGGGGTAGAATGCAGGGGCATCATCAAAGCTCATAGCAACCTCAAACTTCTGGACTCAAGTAATCCTCCTGCCTCAGCCTCCAGAATATCTGGGACTATAGGCAGGTGCTGCCACATCTGGCTAATTTTTTACTGTTAGTAGAAAGGGGGTCTTGATGTGGCTCAGGTTGGTCTCCTAAGCTCAAGCAGTCCTCCTGCCTTGGCCTCCTAGAGTGCTAGGATTACTGGCATGGGCCACTGTGCCTGGCCACAATTACAGTTTTATACCAAACCTTAAAACACAAAACATAAATACAAATATACAAGGAAAACTTTAACTGTCTTGTGACTAATTGGAGAAAATATGAATAATTATCTTTCATACAGAGTTATCTCTTCATGCCACATATATTTATTGTGACATTCATTATATGGCATTTAATTGCTATAAATGAATCAAAAGTCAGAATTATCTCCATATAATTAATTCTGCATTTGCCACCTTTATGATGGCAAAAATATTTCACTGTATTTGTTATATAAAGCCACAATCATTTTGGCTATGTATAAATACTAAATCCACAATATATCCCATTAAATGAAAAGCAATCCTACCAGGTAATATCACGTTTGATCTTTTTTTGCCTTGTGGTGCCTTTTTGGGACCGCCTGGATTCTTTTGTTTTGGGTTTTTGGGTGCCATGGTTTTGACGTAGGCTGTGCAAAGAGATGACATCATTAATAAGCTCAAGTTTACCATTTCAAACATGAAGCAGTATCACCTAGCAAACTTAAGAATATGTTGTCTAAGTTTTGCTCTGGGCTAAATCAACACGTATCTTCACAGAGTGGGTGTTCTGCAGGTTTATTGCAACAATAAGCTCGCTGATAAGATCCTGCTGTTCTAGTGGAATCATTCAGCTGGAGCACACTATGTGACCTGCCAAAACATCAAGGTTTTGGTCACAGGCCCTCCCAGGGAAGCATGACAGAGGACACTGGTGCACTGTCCCAGCTGAAGTTCCCATCCCAGGTAGAGGCTTGGTGCTGGCTTGTGCTGGGCTCCCCAGCAGCCACTGTAGATACTAAGAGAGAGGCCCACCATATGTATCTATGTACATCATTGGTAAATTAACATAATTTAAATTCTACTTTTGTCTTGGCCTTATTTGCACAGTCAGAGAATGCCTCCAAAACGAATAAAAAAGAAAAACAATTAGTATCGTAAGTAGTGATAACTGCTAAGGAGAAAGATAAAGTAGGAAAAGGAAGGGAATTGTAGGAGGGGGAGGTTGTAATTTTATATTAGATGACCAGGGAAAGCTTCACTAAATGATATGAGAGCAAAGACCCGAGGAAGGAAAAGGCCAGAAATGCAGTATGTGGGGGAGGAAGAGTGTTTCCAGGTAAACAGTAAATACAAAGGTTCTGGGCAGGAGAGTGCCTGACACATTTAAGAAAACAGCAAGAAGGCTATGATGGCCAGAGCAGGGAGAGAGGGAAAGACCAGAGATGAGGCTGATCAGAGCAGTGTGGGGGTACATTAGTCAGCTTTGCTGCCATAACAAGTGGCCCCCAATTCTCAGCAAGATATGAAGATAAAAATTTATTTCTTCTAAGGTTATGTACTGTGGGTGTGGGTGAGGCTGAAGGAGCAGCCCCTATCTGACATATGCTGCTTCTGTAACAAGAAGAAAAACAACCCAGCTAATGGCTTCCAATATCTCTCCTTGGCACTGGCACATCGTCCCTTCTGCTCACACTCCACTGGTGCAAGCCAGTCATGGAGTCAACCCTAAGAGTAGGGGAGGAATTCTCTGCCTGCTTGGCAGTAAGTGGGAAGGCATGATTCTCTTAGAGGAAGGGGAGGCAATGCAGAGAACAAGCATATGAGATACCACATGGGGCGAGGTCATGTATGCACGAAAGGACCTTGGCTTTCACTCTGCACAAGGTGGGGAGCTTTGACCTGAGAAGTTACTCTACTCAACCTGCCTCACAGTTTAAGGATCAATATGGCAGCTGTGCTGAGAAAATACTTCAGCTGAATCGGGAGATCCAATGGAAAGACATTTAATAATCCATGGGAGAGATGATGCCAACTCAGATCAGGGAATTGAGAAGGAGGTGGAAAAAGTGATTGGACTCTGGGTATATTTTGTAGGTAGAGCCAATAGGATTTGGTGGTGACTTGGATGTAGGGTCTGAGAGAAAGGATCAAGCATGACATCAATGACCTTTGCCTAAGATGCTGAAAGCATGGGTTGCTGTACACTGAGATGGCAACCCCATGGGAGGAGCAGATTTGAAAAGGAAGATAAGGAGTTCAACTGGGGAAATGTGAGGTTAGCCTGTAAACGGGACCATAGACTTTGAGGATGAGGATTGTGTTTTTTTCCCATTATCGTAACCCCTGTGACTGAATGTACTGGAAAAAAAAAAGTTGAATTAACAATTCCTTGGTCCCCTGCTCTTGGGTTTTTGGGTGCCATAGTTTTGATGTAGGCTATGCAAATTCTTAGCTTCTGAGTTGTCAGTCTAAACAAAAGGCTTTTGCCTAGTGGTCTATGGAGTAACCTGTATATATGCCCTATTAATTTTCCATTGCTGTTGTAACTAATTATCACAAACTTTGTGACTTAACACACATTTATTCTCTTCCAGCTTTGTACTTCAGAAGTCTGACACAGGTGTCCCTGGGCTACGATAAAGGAGTCAGCCGAATTTGTTTCCTTGCCTTACCTAATTTCTGGAAACCATCAGCAGTTCTTGGCTTATGGCCCCTGGGCCCCTTCCTCCATCTTCAAAGCTGGTAGGAGGTGGGGGAAGAAGGTGCTAAATCCTTCTCTTCACATAGCACACTCAGACCTCACCTTCCTTCCTCTTCCACTTACCTTGTGACTACACTAGGCCCACTTGGATAATTCACAACAATCTCCCTAATTTAAGGTTAGCTGAGTAGCAACCTTAACTTCATCTATGACCTTAATTCCTCTTTAATTCATTAGTAAATTAGGCAATAACATTAAACATGCATTAACTGTGTGCTACCTTACCAGCATAGCCCATCTACTGCTTTCACAACTATTAATTGACTTCTTTGTCTAAATTATTCACCAAGGGTAGTTATTGACCTAGTGACAAAGGACTCATGACCACATTGTTCAAAAGGCTTTTAGAAGTCCTAATTCTTCTTAATTGAAAAGCATTATATCAAGTTGCCAGGTTTTCTAAATAGAAACAGTCCCTGGCTGAGATGAATATAATCTAAAATGGAAAGAAAATGATGATTCTGGCAGTAGCCACCTTACATTGTATTTGTGTTTCAGACAAAATTTCATTGTTTATTTTAATAACTGCAAATAATAGAAATCTTGCCAATATTATATCTAGAAAATAAATCACTTCTAATTGGAGGTATCTAAACCAAATGAGTAATATAATCTGTATAATTTCAATAAGCACATTTATATAAGTTTATTTTTATGGAGATCTTCCTTTTAAAAAAATTCCAACAAAAATATTGCTTTTAAATTAGAGCAGGGCTTACTAGATTTTTTCATAAAATTACGTTTCATAGAGTGACTATACGATATCTTTCAAATCTTACTTTTCCCATTAAATAAATGAAAACATCTGAACAATTTTTAATATCAGATATTACTTGACTAAGATTACTCTGAAATGCTTGATTTTTTTCAGTGCCCAATTGAAGTCAATTCATAATTTTTATGAGTAGCAGGAGGGATATTTTATCTACTCCTAAAGTAAATGTTGTGCCTGACCAAGTGGTTTGTATTTTGGTTTTTTTTCAAAGGACTAGAGCTGATTGAATTTCAAAACAGAAATGGTAGATGGTAACACTTAGAGATGTTTAAGCATTTTGTTAAAATATTTTTGCTATTAAAATCATTTGTTTTCTTTGTAAATTAATTTGTCCATTTCAGAATGCCTTTGGGCTACAACTTGGATGTTGACAGCAAAAGCCATTAGAGATCGACAAAGGTAGGTATTGGGCAAGTCCTTGGTATAACACAACCTGCAACAGGTTGAGCAGCACGGCATCCACAGCCATAATCTGGTTCCAAACTAACTCTCTGGACTTGACCATGACTATGTCCTTTTATGATGCTTCCATTTAGGAGGGTAACTATTACAGATGAAGGGGTAAGTGGTAAAAATTGAATTGACACAATACAGTGATTTAAACCCCTGTTAATTATCTCTCTTTGATTTACTCATGTAATGCACTGTGAAAGTTGCCAGAATCAAAATGCAGTCACGTGTTTAAAACCTTGACAAATAGAGACAACAAGGCCAGAAAGGGAGGATTTTCATGCAGATATGCCTGAAACCAGCAAGATCACAAAAGACTGTACAAAACTACCACCTTGCACGAAGGTCATTGCAAACTTACACACGTACAAATCCTTTCTCGAGGACATCTGTCTAGCAATTGCCTGTCCAACCTCAGACTGGTGCCACCTTTATAAGGGATCCTTGTAGCCAAAAATAATTATCCCCAAACAATGATGTGATCCTCCTCGTTTTTCCTTTCAGAGTTTTTGTCTTCTTTTACCTCCCTGAATACACACATAATTTATGATGGTGGGAGTATTCCCATTGCAATGCCTATTGCTGAATAAATGAAATTTTCCTTTGGAGAATCTTCCCTGTTTGCCATTTAGGTTGACAGCACACACCTGTTTTCATGCTCCCATCTGTTGCCTATACGAATGTGTGGCGTATTTCCAGCCATGAGATGTTGATTCTGAAAAGACCAGTAGCATGGCTACAATTTCTTTCTCTTCACCTAAGGTCTCCTTAGGAAACTGTCACCTTCCTGAGTTGTCTTCATTGAGCTTATCTAGGTGGTCATCATTCTCTTTTCTATTTCCAAAGTATTTATAAGTATATCATGCTTACCTCTCATCTTTTACTTAAAACAGTGATTTAGAATAAAATCCCAAACTAACATCTTGAGCATCTGGTAAATGTGTCTCCAAGAACTACTAATACTTACTAAATCTCCACCAAGACCCTGATTAAGCTTCAAGATTCTCTTGGCTTCTTCAGTTCTCTTTTGGCAAGCACACAACACTCACCCCCTTATCCAGATACTCATTCCTACAATGGTCTATTCCTCTGCCTCTCCCTCTTTAGACCTACTTCCTCTTATTGCTGAGATTGGATATTTACCCATTTACTATTATTATACTTCTCTCTTCAAAATGTCTCTGGAATTCCAACCCCTCCTTTCCCATAGCCTCTTTTGGTTCAAAACTTCAACATCTCCTCCCAGACTGACATTCCTAACCTATTTTATGCCATGAACTTCTGTGGCAGCCTTGGAGACAGGTTATATGGAACTATAGTTATTATAATATTTTAAATTGAATAATAATTTGCATACTTTTTATTGGCACATAAAAACAAAATCTAATCATGGTTCTACTAATTACCTTAATTTTGAGGTAGCAATGAGCATAAATAATGTATCTGCAACATCTGTAGTGTAATAAGAAAAAAGCTGCAATTTACTTGGTGACAAAGTCACAGGTCCTGCTAATACTATTGTGGTCTGTTACCAAATACATTCATTTCAATTGCTGGGTAGTGAAAATAAATTTGTAATTAAAAAAAAAAATCCACACATTCTTCTCCCTCCCCCTTTTACCCTAGATCATGGACACTTCACTGGCCTCTCTGCCTCTGTTCTATCTGGAACAATCACTCACGAGGCCAGTCTTCAGAACACTCTTCCTAAAATGCCAGTTTTCTCTGTGTAATGACTTTTGTGGGTCCCTATTGACCAGAGCAGTGTCTCTTCCAGTGTTACAGACAATGCAGCTCATTGGAGCTGCAAATTTCCTGGACTCACTCTGATTCTGCGGCTCTAGAGTGGACCCTGGGACTCTGCATTTTAGAAAGTACTATGAGGCAGTCTTGCATTGGTGATCCTCAGATCAGACTTTGAGAAACAGGGTAGAGTCCAAACTTGTATGTATGGCCTTCAATACCCTTCACAGTCCTCCTCACCATATCCACCTTTCCAGTTTTATTCAGGCTCCACAGGGTCATCATCTGTTTCCAAACAGTTCCAGGGGATCCCACCTCCCTCCTTGGAGAATCCCTTTCCCTTCCAGCCCTCCTGCACCCCTAGCTCCAAGCACATGTGCGTCTCTCTGCTTGCTTAAAACTTACTTATCCTTCAAGGCATCACTCCAATATGACCTTCTTTCCAAAGCCTCCTTGACTTTCTCACTCAGGCTGAACTATCTTGTTCTCCCTGACACTTTCCAATCACACTGTGTGTAGCTAATTATGTCAGGCCACAGCAAGGGCAAAGGGTCTCAAACTCAGAGCTGAAAGATTGCTGTGACTTCATTGAGCATTCAGCACACACTGGGGAGAAGGGCAGAGAAAGTATTGAACAGCCATTAGGGACCAGGTCAAGTAGTCGCTAAAGGAATGAGACAAGGCCATTACTTTCAAAGAGCTCGTGTTGCTGGTTCATCTCCCTCCCTATCTACTCCAGCCTTTTGAAAAACAGTCCTGAAGTCATCTCTCTACTTCAGCTCCCATTAATCTTTTCTGCCTTGACCCCTCCACCAATACTGCTGAACAACCTGAACCATGCTGTTTTTGAATTCATTCGTTCAAGACTCATTGAGCTGTTACTATGTGCCAGGCAATGTGATAGCCCCCGGAGACCTATAACCTGTGACCCGAACAGTGTCGTTCGTTAACTGCTTTCTTGCTGTTATTCTTGTCTCCCTGGCTAGGATGGAAGTTCTTGGAAAACAGGGCAAGTTTTGCAATTCTTTGTACTCTTCACTGCCACTACCACATGCGCTGGCTCAAGGAGGGTTTGAATGCCCTTGAGAGAGTGAAATACTTGTTTTCCACGCCTCCCTTCCATTCAGAGGTTCCCTTACCTGATACCGCTAACCTGAAGGCAAAGAATCCTCTTTCCAGAACCCTGGAGAAAAGCTCCTTGGAGAGCTGGAGATGAGAGTTTGCCCTTCGCTCAAAGAAAACCAAATCTGCCAAACACAAACGGCAGCTCCTCCGCTGGCCGTTGCTAGGACGCATCCGTTGCTAAGAGGAAAGAGGCGAGGCGTCTGCTGAGACGGACAGAGGACCGCCACCAATAAGTGTCCTCTCCCCACCGGGCCTTTCAAAGCGAACTTGCGACTGGTGGCCTTGATGTGTGACGTCACCCAGCAAGTCCTGGGCGACGTCCGCAGATTTCCACTAGCGAAGGTTTGTAATTTAGGGGCGTCGGGTCTGACAACCCTCCCACCCCCCAGGTCTGACAGGCTCGGTCCACGCTTCACAGCCACCGCAACCACACACGAAGAGGAATCCTGGGCTGTGGACCCTCGGAGCCAGGAGAGAAGGGTGTTATCCCTGGAATAACCCTTCTCGAAGGGAATCCCTGGGGCTGCTTCCCTGTTCACCCTCCTGGGACCCTTCCCTGGATGGCGGTGTGGAGAGGGCGTTAGGCACGACTGGGTGTCGTGGGCGACTCGGAACTTCTAATGTTATATTTTCCTCTTGCCAAAACAACTTTTGTCTAGAGATTGACTCAAACTAGAATTCTGAGTCTCTGGAGGAAGAAACTTGAATCCCTGAATGAAAGCACAAGTAGTGAAAACAGGATGGGCTCTGTTAGGCTAGGGCCCACGGGACCCAGCTGGTCTGGTCGGGTTAGGGCCTGCCTGACCTTCACCCCCTGCTCTCGTCCTTACTGTTTTGTAAATTGAGCACCCACCTAAAGATGCCTATCGTGAGTAATTTAGGTGGATTGATTTAGATTAGCTTTGGAATGTTGTAAGAGGTCACTGAGTTATACTGCTTATTATTTACAATAAGGGTTAATGTGATGTTTGTATTGAACTTTTACGTATAAAACTGTAACTTTGGAAATGGAAGAACAGAACAGTCTTGGAGAGGCTACTCTCACTGTTTTCCAGAATTGCTGACCTGACAAAGTCTGGTGGACCGATCTCTGCATGTTGGCCGACAGTGACAGGTGACCTGACCCTCTCCAATGGGTAACATGAGTAACTCTTAAGCTTCACTTTTTCCCCCTGCGATTGTGATTCCTATGGGATTCATACAGCGAGGCTCATTTCTCTGAACACTGTTTTTCCTCCTTTCCTTTAGAAAATGATTATAATATTAATTTTTAATTCAACTTGTTGATACGTTGTTTGGGATATTGCATCCTCACTTGGAGTGAAATAAGTTTGTAATTTCCCTTTATAACAATATATTTTCTCCAATTTCAATATCAGGTATATCTAGATCAAGCAGAATGATTTTGAAATATTTCTTCTTTTTCTATTGTCTATAGGATTTGGCATGATCTGTTTTTGAAACTCTCCTTTACTATTATTTGTATGGTATTAGTTGTCTATTTTTTGAGACTTTAGGGAAAAAAATAAGAAGTTAACTCATGCCTTCATGCTGAGCCTCAGAGTCAAAGCGCTCTATAATGTCTTATTTGACCATGTGTACGTTGCTTTCTTGGCATTATTATTGCTAATATTGCTTGATATTTCAATGCAGTAATTGTCTGTTTTCTTTTCTGAATATATTTATCTTTGTTCATTCTTTATGTGGTTTTTGTTTCTAGTCCTTATCTTAAACATTGTTATTGTTATTGAATTTTAAGCCTTTTGAAGGGTGGAGCAAGATGGTGGCCGAGTGGCAGCTTCCTTGCAACTGAGCATAGTGAGACTGGAGAGGACTTCAGGCATCTCTGGCAGGCGGGATCTGCCCAGAAACTTCCCTTTGGGGACACGGGGAGACAGCATGAGACTTCTGGACACCCTGAGGAAGGCAAAAGCGGCAAAGATTTGGTATATACCTGGAAGACCAAAAATCACACTACAACAAAGACATCTGTACCAGAATCTTTATTGCAGCCCAATTCATAATTGCTAAGTCATGGAAGAAGCCTGAGTGCCCATCAACCCATGAATGGATTAATAAACTTTGGTACATGTACACCATGGAATAAATAAGAAAGATGGAGACTTTACCTCTTTCGTGTTTACATGGATGG